>CM037784.1:64693222-64743222 GCA_021229015.1 Solen grandis
ATTTTTTCTAAAATATTTTTTTCCTTTCCTTTTATCATTTCATTCGTTTCCACTAGCCTTTTTTTGTTTGTTGGGGTTCAAATTTCCGGTAGGGACTTCGAATTTTTCATGTTTTTTTCCAATGGCTTGCGGTAGGGTCGGTGGTTCTACCCGGGTCCCCTATGTACTCGGGGTCTTCCTCCCCTGTAATTAGCGGGCGTCCTTATGATTGAAAATATTATGTGTGACGGTAAACCCCCAATACAAAAAACATTTGTTTGATGATTATATATTTGATATAGTATATTCCTTTGAAAGATATTTTATTAATTATTCGATAGTCTAGGCAATAAACAATACGAAAAAAACCCACAATTATTTAAAGAAACGAAAAATACCAGAAGAGTTTATATGGAAAACAATAAAGCAGAAAATCTACCCGTAAAAGTCTTGTAACGCACGTCTTATGAAGGGTTCAAACCAAAACAACCCCAATTTAGCCCACGGTGTTATAGACAATAACGTCGATACGATGTTTCGTTAAAAGAGTTAAGTATATATCCAATTGGAACACTCGGTGATTAAATGAAAAAAATGACGGAATTACCCGAGAAGTTCCGTTGGTATATATCATTTACAGCGATTTTATTATATTAAACGTTTTACAAATTTGTCCCCGTAGTTGTTTGATCTTTAATGTACTTTTGAAATACCGGTACTTAGTTAACAGCTGAGTAAAACAAATTTTTGTTTAGCCATCGTACGAATTGGTTCCCTTTAAAGGTATGTATTGAAAAAACGAAATTGTTGCAAAAAATTAGAAAAATAAGTTAAGGCCCACTCACCTGATATTCATATTTCATTTGTCAATAGATGGTAATATTGTCGGCTCAGTAAATTTTTAATATGTTTTTAAAAAAAAAAAAGAAAGAAAAAAAAATAAATCGTTTAACGAGAGTTTGTTCAAATTTAAATATCGGGGAGAAAATTTCTTTTTAGGTTAATATTAAAATATACATTTTCTTTAGATATGAAAAATTAAATCTTTTCAAAAAATGGGTTTTTGAGAAAAGCAGAGTGAAAGCTATTTCATATAAAAAAAAAGGGAAAAAAAAAAATTCACTGTTTTGGTTTTTTTAAGGGAGACAATTTTTAGTTTTCAAGGGGAGAAAAAATAAAGCAAACAAAAAAATAGGGGGTGGGGGTATTAAAAAAAATGTTTGCCAATATCGTGTTAAATTGTTCTTGGTTGACATAGTTTGACTATTTAAGCTTATATTGTAAGTTTTATTGTTAGCACACGTCATACCACATGTAATAATTATGGCGGGGCATCTTTTTTGAAATTTAAAAGGTTGAGCTTATTCCGGATCATAAATCGATGAAGCAGAACAAAAATTTAAAATTTTTAATTTCAGGAAGACCAAGATTCATGTACAGATACAGAAGTCGAAAGCTGATACTGGTCATGTTATTTTGGGAACATGTAATGACATAATGGCATTGGCAGATCCAGAGTGAGGGTGGTTTTTTTGGGGTCATGACCCTAGGTTTGGCTTTTGTATTATGAGTTAAAAAAAGAACCACCCCCTACCCCCCCCCCCCCCCCACTGCGATGTTATTTCCAAAAGATTTTGAGCCCCCCCCCCCCGAGTACGGTGTTTTTCATGATTGGCCAAAATACCCCCAAAGTTAAATGGCTGGATCCACGCATGGACTGTTCACAGTTTGAACGTACAAACGCTGTCTGAAAACGGCCCGAAGCGAGCTATACACATGCAAGTTTGGAGGAATAAAGTATCGCATTTCCTATATTTCGTTATTTCAAGTCGTAAAAAGGAACACAAATAAATATACATGTACATGAAAATACATTGTGCATAAAAAAATAACATAAGAAAGAAAAATACTGGATATTGGAAAAAAAAAAGGGCGCAAGGTGAAAAGGGGAGCATTTTAATTTTTTTATACAGTGTAAAATATTGGTTGCTTTTGTTCCATGTCATTAACGGCACTAAGAGTTTTGTAAGAAATTGTTTTTTAACTAACATAATTAGACAATCAGTTTGAGTAAAAATTTAATTTTCTTTGTTTTTTCGTTGGGTTTTTAAGTTAAAAAGACTATATTACAAAAAACGACTGTTTCATTTTGGCCCCCAAAAAACAATATTCAATTTACAATATACACACATTTTGGTAGTTAAAAAAATTAATGACTCTTTACATTTCAAACAAATTACAATACACAATCACTACACAAATTTTTTCTTCTTTTTTTTTGTTAAATGAGTCTAAAATCGCTTATCTGTTAACATTATGCCGTTACATGAATAAAAAATTCGTGGGGAGTGAATATTTTTTACACTGAATAAAAAACATGTATCATCTTCAAAAATATTCAGATCAAAACATTTTTTCAAAATTCACAGGGGGCCCCCGTGGCGAGCGGTTACAGTCGTGGACACAAATCTCTCAGCCCCTCCTGCTGTGGGGTTTGAATCCCGTAGGGACTTTGGATTTTTTATGTGAGGAAGCCTTCCAGTGGCTTGCGGTTTGGTCGGTGGTTCTACCGGGTACCTTATGTATCGGGGTCTTCCTCCCAAAGTAATTAGCTGGACTCGTATATGATTGAAATACTATCGAGCGACGGTAAACCCCAAAACAACAATACAACAAAAAAATTCACAAATCTATCATTTTTTGTTTCTATGTCGTCCAGTTTCAATGGCTAACCCATGGTTTGAACACCCAAATCTAGAAAAAGCCTTTTCTATAACAAAATGGAATTTAAAGATAAGTATCTTTCTGGATGTAATGTGTCTTGAAATATGTGTATCTGTCACAGCGAGAAAATTCATTTAATTCATCGACCCGTTTTGTAACCAAATTTTGCAAAGCCTTTTTATTATATTTCTAACTAGAAAAGTGTCCAGAGGACAGGATGCCCCCACCCCTCGCATTTTCCAAAACAAAGCACACCCGGGGTGCAAGTCATGTTGGGTAATATATCCATGAAGTTTAAAGTCTGTAGCACAAATACCTTCGGAGTTATCCCTGTCACAGTTTTGGGATGGACGGACGGACGAAGGCAAATCTAAATGCCTCACTTTTTGGTGGGGTGCATAAATATACCTAGGGCACAAGTTCATGTCCTGAATAATATATTCTTTTAAAGTTTCAAGTCTGTAGTACAGATGCTTTCAGTTAATGGTCAAAAGCAAAAATTTCATTTTTTTTTTTAAAAAACATGGGCCCCATAACTTTTCAAGTTCAGCGGATTTAATAAAAATCCCCAATGCGCAATTTCATGTCCTGAATAATGTACCATGAATTTTCAAGTTGTGTACAAATACTTTCGGATATATGCGTGTCACAAAGTTTCGGGACGGAGGAGTACTACGTAGTACAGACGGAAAAAGCAAATCTATATGCCCCCCCCCCCACCCGACCCCATTTTGGGGGGGGGACATAAATCGTCAATATTCCCTAATTCTTGACTATCGATCCCTATCCAAATCCGTGACATAAAAAAACTTTTAACCCCGTTCCCCAAATTTTTGTCGACCTAAGTCATCAAACCCTTTTTTAACATTATATAGCACCCCTTTGGAATCTGTTGCATAAAATTCTGGGGGTTTTATACACCTGAAATAAATTTAGTATAAAGGGTAATGTCACATTCTCTAACGCCATGCAATGATTAGCTGATGGGATTTAGTTTTAAAATTGTACTTACAATATTGTTCAATAGAGTTAGAATAAGCATACCCCCAAACTTCCGCCCCATACATTAAAATTGGTTACACCATAGTATCAAATAGTTTTAGTATTTTTCAATGCAGAAATATCCAAATATTCCTTGATACATATTTATAAAATATATAGACTTTTTAGCTTGTGCAAGTTTAGTTTAGACTGAGCTTTTGTCCAGAAAACCCCTTTATATTGTACTATAAATTTACTGAATCTCTCTTTATTCCCACTTTTCATAAGAACGTAAAGTCAACCACTGCGGAAAACAATTCTTTCGTTTTGTTTTGATTAATTTTTCGTTCTCGTCTCATGACAAAATCGATATGTTTTAGCTGTCTTTGTTATTCAATTAGTTTTTGAAAAATGTGCAACATCATCAGCAAATGAAATGTAAATAATGTCGGTTTGTGATCCGTAATAAATTTTCTAAAGCAAGAAGAGAGATAACTCATTAACGAATAGGTTAATAGTATCGTACTGCTTACGCCCCCTTCTCTTGTTCCTACACCACAGCGAAAGTTTTCAGTACACGTATCATTTGATATTTGGCATGACTTTTAAGATTGGGGGACATAGATTTCACAACATTATATAATTTAAACCGTGACACCTATTTTTTTGCCAAACATTTAAATAGTTTATGATGCAACAACCTTATCATTTTTTTTAAATCAACACATAGTACGTATATTCTACCCTGGTTTTGATAATATTTTTGTACAATACTTTGGAGTATAAACATAATATCAGTTGTTCCTTAACCTGCTCTAAATCTAGCCTGAGACTCGTCTTATTTATTAAATCTTTCACTCTGTTTACATAATCATGTGTATACTATATATGAAAATATTTTATAAAGGACGATTACTAGAGAGATTCCTCTGTAATTAGATGAGTCAGGCTAACACCAGAATTATGAACCGGTACAATTATACTCTCTGTCCAAATATTTTGGGGAAATTTCCTATATCTATATAACATTGAATAATTGGGTTAACACAGGAGAAATTGTCTCACGAGTACTTTTATAAAATTCAGACACAATATATAGTTTCCGTGTGAGCCCTCGGCACTGATTTTGACACTTTGGCGGCCATCTTTAGAGGATTAAGTTAACACATGCCAAAAGAATACTTGTTGTTTTTAAATACCCACTGTGATTTTATCTTCCAGTTCATCGACTGAAATATATGTCAAATTGAACAGCATAAATTAATATTTTAAATAATGAAAAACATATTTTGATGAATTTAAAGATAAAAACTTTATACCCCAAAAGGTAACACTGTTTATTTTGTTGAAGGATGAACCCATACTTTTTTTCCTTACTTTGCATTTTTTTTTTGTGTTATATACATATAAGAAATTTTTATCCTAAAGATATGAATTTTAAGAGCTTTTTAATGGTGTATACATTGTGATTTTTGAAGCAGAAATAATGCAATTATAGGAAAATGAAATTGCTGCTTTTCTACAGATTTCTACAATAATAATCCTTTCATAGAATTTTTCTAATTTTTTGACATCCTTAGTAGAATTCAATGGCGAGTTCGAAAATGAAAAGAAAAAGTAAGGGTTTTCGAGCTACTTTTTTAGTAAAAATGAAGTTTCCATGGTAACCAATTTGGTGAAATCCTACAAAATGGCCTAATTTATTCAAGTTACTTAAAATATTCCAGATATTTTACACAAAAATAACAAACATGAATTTGCACACAAAATAACTTTATTTTATGTTATAATTAAGTAATTTTTCCATCTGTACATTTTTTCAACACAATACAGCCCTTTTGAATTTCCTCACAGGGTAAAAATGAAAAAAACAACAACACATGTTCTGCAAATAAATAAAGATTAAATAATAATCCTTTCATAGAATGTTTTTATTTTTTGATATCCATAGTAGAATTTAATGGCGATTTAAAAAAAAAAAAAAAAAGTAAGGTTGTGGGCTACTTTTTTTTTAAAAAAGGGAAATTACCAGGGGAAACCAAAATTTCCAAAAAATAAAAAAAAATTAAAAAAAAATTTTTTTTAAATATCCACTTCAGGGGTCAAGGGTCATTAAAAAGACACAAAAAAGCACCATTTAAACCAAAAAAAATTTAAATAAAAGTTTCTGTTTAAATTTTTTTAAAAAAAAAATCTGTTTCTATGGAACCCCTATTTAAAAAAAAAAAAAACACCCAAAAAATTTTTCAAAGTTGAACAATTAAAAAAAATGGACAAAAAAAACCCCCAAATGGGCTCAGTTCTTTCAAAATAGTTTTTTTTTTAATTTAAAAATTTTTTCATAAAACAATTTTTCTTCAAAAAAAAAATGTTTCAAAATCACACAGAATTTTTTTCAATAATAAAATTTTTTCACAGTTCGTTACACCAAAATTTCAAATTAAAAAATTTAAAAATTTTTTCAATAATTTTTTTGTCGTTGACACAAAATTTTGCACCTACTTTCTCACTCAATGTTGCTTGCTCTTCGACTTACGATCTAGGGGAAATGGGGGGGGGGAAGGGGTCCCCCCAAAAACTGCAAACATTTTCATAAAAAATTTGGGGTTTTAACGGTTGAGGGTAAGCGGGTTTCCCGTTTTTTTCTATCAATGTTCTTTTTTTTTGATTTTTTAAAAAATACCGGGGCGTTCCTATTTTTTGGGCTCATTTTTAATCAAAAAATTAAACGAAAAGTGAAATGTCGAAGCTTTTAAAAACTATCTCCTTTTTGAAGAAAAAGTCCTTATTCCCCTAGATGCGCTTGGTGAGGGCTTAAAATTACTCCCAAAAAAACGCCTTTAAAGGGACTGGGGTTCACTTCAGAAGTTTTATTGCGGCCGCTTTTGAATTCCGGGTAGCCCCGGGGAAATTAGGGCCCCCCCCCGAAAACTATGGGTCTGGGGGGGAAAAGAATTTTAAAAAAAAAAAACAAAATTTTCTCATTAAATCCTCGACTTTTTTAATTCTTATTTTTTTTTTACAATCTATAATAAACCAAAAAAAAATTTCACACTAAGCAAATTTTCTTAATTGCTTAAATTGAAATTAACATTTTTCCCCCTTTACTTTTTTTCTAAATAAAATTTTTAAAAAAGAATATTTTATTAAATTTTAAAAAGCCTTCATGTAAGACATTCAACAACAAAAAAATTAATAATAATAATTTTCCCTCAAAATCCCCAAATTTAGCATTTAAAGAAAACCATCCCCCCCTTTTGGACTAATTTAAATTCTTAAAGTGATTTTAAAAAAATAAGTTCAATAAAAAATATGTAAATTTTAAAAAAAAATTAATTTGAAAAGAAAAAAAAAAAAAAAAATTGTTTACCTAAAGCCCATTTTTTTTTTCTCGATAAAAATGTTATTTGTTTTTTATATACTGTCTGTTCGCGTCGCTTTTTAATGGGGTTTTTATTTAAAAGCAACTTAGTAGGGGGATTCAAAAAAACCATTTTAAAAAAAAAGGCAATTCATAGGGTTTTTTATTATTGTTGATTTGAAAATTCTTACGGATGCTACCCCCTTTTGGGGACACCTATAATGGCTGGGGCTTGGTGGAACTTTTCTTGTGTATCGAGTTGTCTTTTTTGTGCTTACTAGAAATGTGTTTCTCTCACCGGGAATTCTTTGCCAATTCTCCATCGCTTGGGGTTTTTTTGCAAAACCACAGACTTCCCCTTAACCCCCGATCTTCTGTATGTATGTAACCAAAAATTTAATTTTTCTCCTTTGGAGAAACCCCTTTTTAAAAAATTTTTTTTTTTCAAAACTTGCAGGGGGCATTTTTTATTATCCTTATTACTGGATATTTGATTAACTTTGCTTTTTTATATCTATAAATGGGGGGCAAATTTTTTTTTACAATTTTTTTTTCCTATCAGCGATCCCCGATCACGGGCATGATACCCCCCATTAATTTTACGTTTTAAGGGGCCCAATAGTCTTGACTTAAACCCTTTTAATAGTGGGGTAAAGTGGGGGCAGGGGCTGTTTCCCCTTGGTGACGACTTTGCTAAATCGCGGTGGGAAAACAAAAACCCCAAAAAAACCCCCCCCGGGTGGACGTTCAAAAACCTTTGACACGATGGGTCATATCGAAAGGGGGCCTATTTATGATGAGGGTTTTTAAAAAAATTTTTTTCCCCTTAATTTTTACCTTTTCTTATGTTTTTCTAAAAATTTTTTTGGGGACAACGAATCGATTATATTTGCATAAAATATTTTAAAAAATTTCATTTAATTAATAAAAGGGGTGCATCCAAAAAATTTTGTAAACCCCTTTTAAATTTTTCGATTTTAAAAACATATCGATAAAAAAAAGAGCAGCTTTTTTCCTTTTAGGTACGGTGTTTAAAATAAAAATTACTAAAAATTTTCGGGGATTTCAAATTAAAAAAAACCTACTCTATTACTTAAATATACATCAAAATTTCATTTCGGGGAAATAATGCTTTTATAATTTGATATTCATAGAGCCTTTATTTGTCTGAAATGCGTTCTATTTTTTTTGATTGGCATCCCCGGTTGCAACTTTATCCGGGAAAAACTATTGACCTTAAACCCACCCCCTTTTTCAAGAATCTTTTTTTTTTTCATTTTAAACTTTTACGTTACCATATGAACAATGTATAAACTAAAACCCTTTTAACACATATTAATCTCAAAACATGTGCTTTACACACCTTAAAAAGCTTCTGCACAAGCTTTTTTCCAAACCCTTAAAATTCATAGCAAATACCGCCATTTTTTTTATTCAAATTAACCACTGTGACTTATTATTCCGGGGAAATTTGATAACATTTAGTTGCTTACTGCAAAATACAAAAACCTTTTTAGGTGTAATTAATTAAAAAAAAACTATAAATGATTTTTGTTTGAAATGGGGTTAAAAAATTTTGAATAATTCAGACAAGTTTGATTAAAAAAAAAGCTATTCAAAAAAGAGTTCAATTTTAATGAACTTGACCTGCATCTTAAACATTGTCCCAAATTCACACAAGGACGCACATGATGTCTTAATTTGAATATTAGAGCAATGTGACATTTGTTTTTTTTATATGAGACAGCAAAAAACAACTCGTCATATCACGTTCTCACGCAAATGGTGTAAAGGTTAAAATACCCCGAAAACTTGTTATCCCCGAAAACTGGTTAGTCAACCATACTTTGTGATTGAAATTATAACAGAAAAACTTCGTTTTTACAAATTACCTGGTTTGAATATTCCGGATATCATCGTTAAATTTCTGACGTTTTCCATAAAACCTTCCGTATGTCTCCGTTAGCTTATTGAAAATACATAAATTGATGCGTAGAGATAAACAAATTGTGATTCTTCGACGGTTTTTTTCAAATTCAAATTATTTCCGATTAGGGACCGTACCCAAAAAACACTCGGCAAGGCAAAATTGGGAAACAATGAGAAGAAAGCTCTACTGAATAAGCACGAGGTGGTCATCAGTTTACAAGGATACGTCAATACAATTGAACTGCGTCCCCCTTTAAATTTTTCACGAATACAAGAATCGATCAAAAAAAGGCTGGAAAAATATTGGTACGCCCTACGGGTACGCCTGCTTTACCAATGTCAAAATGGTCCGTAGGGAAACACTGCCGGATCGCTGCTGCCGGTTACCCTAGCTCAAGATGGTTTGTCTCTTGCTTTACCCCCCGACAGGTCTCCAAGTTTTAACATCTGTGTTTTGTGGACTCCAAACTTTAATAACTGGTGGCTTTAAATTAGTAACTAGACTAACATGTCGTGTATACTCACGGGGGACTTAATGGAAATACAAGACTTCTCAATGTTTACGGGGATTTAATAAATGAAAGAAGTAATTAAATATATCTAATCTATATCACATCAGATATACAACTCGATTTCACTTACATCACAACCAAATGCTGTATCACTCAAAGTAAATCTAAATTTAGTGTGCGATACAAAAAACCGTTTTCGATAACCATAAGAACGTCGGGAAAATTGCGAGGTAGATTTTAGACCTATTTTACCCTAAAATACTATGAATTTATAACAAAAACGGGCGGTGGGCTACAAGTGAACAGTGTTTTAAACCAAAATACGTTTTACAACTATATTGTTATCTAGAATAAGTATTTATAAAAATTAATCAATAAAATAATGGCTCAGGGCGCGGGCTGTGAAATAAAATATTCACCCTTTAAAATTAAACTATTAAAGCATCGCACCTAAGTTTGTCTGGGAAAATGCATCTTCAATGAAGAAAAAATTAAACAGTAAAAAGTGGCCTAGTGTGGAATTCAGAAGCGTTGGAGTCCCAAACTATCCGTGGCTCGGTTTTTTTACTAAATAGGGGGGGACCAGCCCACAAATGTGAGGTTTTATCCCCCCACTGTGATCTGCGTGAACTGTGGCTTAAAAACACAAAATGGAAGCTTGTGTACTTAATGTATTTAAATAAGTAATAAAAACTAACAAAACCTTGAAAATACGCTTCCTGAATTTGACAGTTGATTCATGTTCTAATTTTAACATATTCTTTTAAAAAAATCAAATATACCCCCGATGCGTTGGGTAGGTAACTGACAATAAAAATCAGAGGCGTACGATGCTCACAACGTGCAAGGCTAAATAACATAAGAAAACACGATTCTTTCCAATGATCGAATACAAAAACTGTGAAAACTAATTTCAAACATGGAATAAACAATTCGACAAGGAAATACTGACTAATTTATATGAAAATGTGGGCTTAAAATGGATAGAGCACAGTCGCGAAAACCCATCACATCAACAGGTCTGCCCCCGGAAAAAAAGGGAGGCTCGATTTAAAGTAAATGATTTTGAGAAATATGGCATATTAGTTGAGTTAAATTTGTCTATCTGTAAATTTAACAAGGAGAACAACTAGCTGAATGCAGTGTCCCCAGGGAAAAAGCACCTAAAATGATTTAAATACCCAAAGAATATCAGAAGAAAAATAAGGTAATCCCTGTAGGGCATTACAATATGTACATATTGTCGAACGAAACCCGTTTGAAAAGGCGTAACAAAAAGACAAACCGCGTCTAATGTTTAATTTCAAATGCATTTACTATTTTGTAAAAAATCATTGTTTTGTCGAAAAATTTTTCTGCTTCAATTGGGACTTTTGCTCGTGACCGAAAAATGTATTTGGTAACTTTAAAAATTTTTTCAAAAAAACAGTATTAATTCTTTTTAAAGGGTAAATGCTGGGAATAGCAATTTCAACTGCGTCGTTTCCTGTCAATGTTCCGCAAATTTTTTCCCCCCCTTCGAATTTTCAATTCGCTATAACTTGTTTTTCAAATGGTTTTTAAGTTGCATACACTATATGAAGCGGAAAATTAGTACGTATTCTATTTGTAACTCGTTATCATGCAATCCCCCACAGAAACAGTAATGAACAAAAAATACATTTTTCTTCTCAAAATGGCGTCCTTTTTACAAATGAATGGTACGACGATTTTTTATTCTTGGCCCTGAGAATGTTTTTACTTTGTTTCAGCAAGTAAACACAATGCTTTTTTTCTTAAAAAAAAAGTATTTCTATATTTTTATATATGCGACAATAGAAATAAAAATGTTGTATAGAATTTCAAAAACACTTACATAGTGGCAGGGAATGGGGGTACCGTACCCAGTTGAAAATCAAATGCGTTTTGTAGCCCATAGTTGAGGTTATCTGCCCTGAAATAACACACAAAACCACACACACACACAAAACCCACACACACACACACAAAAAAAAAACAACAACAACAAAAAAACAACCAAAAAAAATCCCTTCACTTGCAGGATACTCAATTTTGAGGGGGACCCCCATTATTTTCCCCATAAATTTGATTCTAGTGTGATTCTCTATAACCATGCAAAGTTTAAGGGAAACGAAAATTTCAAAGGGTGTAAAGGGGATATTGCGATAATTGGGATACACATGTGTATAAAGATACTATTTGATGGTTCCAAACCTTTGCTCTTTATTCGCGCGCGCGCGCGTTCGCGCGCGTGTGGTGTGGGGGTGAGAGGAGAGAGAAGGTCAGCGTTCACTTTCATTGACCATTCTTTTTTTGACTAAGTTAAAAAAAACAACAAACAACATAAGGGTGAAATATATAAAAGTAACAGAATTCATTATTTCATATAAAAACATAAAGTATGTAATTTAACGAACATTGTAGTTTATTTATCCCCCCACCTAAAACATTTTACAAGTTTTTAAAAGTTAATAAATTATTAAAACCTTATAGTTTGATAGTAAATATATTGGGGGAAAAATAAAGGTACACGTAAAATAAATGTATCTGAAATTCGTTGTCAGCTCAAATTTCTTATTGAACATTATTATAAGGATAAAATGTATTTAGTGCCATCGTCTCACTTAAAATAGCCCACCCATCATTAAATCATGATCAGGGGTCCATCAAGTGATCGTGGGAGTTTTATTGAAAGTACAATATATTTTTGTAATTAGAGCAAAAGAGCCTTTTTCCAAATAATGATGTTGCATCTGCAATTAAGATTTTTTAAGCATTAGTAGGACCATGATTTAAACTTAAAATGGAGCATTCCCTTTATAACAAATTTATATAATTCCTGCAAATCCAATTTAATGTATATCTTATCACTGCAAAAAATGCATTAATTGTAAACAAGGTTGTAAAATCCCCATTCTCTAAATATTTATCAAATTAGTTTACTGCAGCAAATTTGTAACATTTTGAAATATGTCTTTTGAAAATTTCATGCATTTTTTTATTTGCTCATTTCGATGAAAATCGGTATTCCTGAAATTTCTTTTGTTAGTCTCTCTAACTACTCTGGTCATCTAAAATCGCTCAAACCAAAATCGCAAGGTCCCTTTAAGCCAGCATTTGCAAAGGACATGCACAAAGAAAAAAACCCGGGGGTGTAGCAAAGCTATTGTGGAAGGCCGAAACGAACCAACTGCCATTTTCAATCTTAAAAAAAAGAAAACCGGGGGAAAATTTTTTTAAAAGGGAAACCATAAAACAACATCGTTAACTACAATTTCAAAAAACAAGGGAAGTCGTTTTGTCCCCCGGGAGGTCCCTTTTGTAATTATACTCTCTCTAACGCAAATATAAAAACGTTATGGAAAGAATGGTTGTCAGAGAGACTGGGCAAGCGTTTGAAAAAAACCCCCCCATTGTTTCCCAGTCAACCTTTTGAAAAATTCAAACTATTTTTCTACTCGGAAGACAAAAGCAAGCCGAAGAGGAGATCGGTTTTCAAGAAATTTTGAAAACAACGAATTGTGCAATTGAATTTTAAGATTCGTATAAAAATTTGACAATCAAAGTACTGATGGGTCTGAAATGGGTGGATCGTTATTGTCGATGGCAAAGTTTTTTTCTGAAAATCGATATGGATACTTTCGTTAATCTGCAAGCGCTGACAGGGTTTTCTCAAGAACTATGATGATAAAAAGGAGCTTGTGTTTGGAAGGTTTTTTGAAAAAAAGACGTATTTTTCGATTTAGGAAAGTTCGCTGTTATAGGAAATTAATACGTCTGACATATTTCCCCCCTTTCGTAACTGGCCAAGCTTACGTCATTTCCGGAAGTTGGCACCAAAAAAAGTCTATACAGCAGAATGTTTTCATATCTTTTTCTGGAGGATGCGGGCATAAACGGTAAGTTTTAACCTCTGTATGTCCCAATATTTGATCATTTGATATACATTCAATTGAAAACCCCCACACTGAAGTAGAAATGTTTCTACTTGCAGAAGTTTTAAGTGAAGGGGCAATACATACCCTTCCCTTGAGAATTGACAGAAACATAAATTTTTGGTGGATGAGTTTTATAAACAGTTTTTTTTTTGTGGTTTGCATATTTGATAACTGAATAAGTTGGCCTAAATAATGTTTTAAAGGACCTCACCAAGGAAGCTATATTCGAAAATGTTTTCATTTACAGCTCTTTAACTGCTCCCCTGTTAGTTTTTGTTGAATATAGCGCTCGTCCTAAACGAAGGATGTATTCGATTACTGTTCTATTTATCGGATTTGAGCACCCAATTATCGAAAAAAAAATCAAAAAAAATCTTTTGTATTGTTGGCCTACCAAGCCTAACCAACTGTGAAATTCTGAAAATCACCGTACCTTTTATCAATCTATGGAAATTACCAAATTACCGTCAGGGGGGGGGGGGGGGGGGGGGGGGGGGGGGGGGGGGGGGTCTTTCTCCGGGGGCGGAGATTGTGTTGTTTTTTCTCCCCTTTTTACTCTGGATTTGTGCATGCAAACAAACATGCTGCATGTGAGAGTTTTTTAACCCACTGGGCATAGGTAGTCCTTTATGTAATTATCCTGGATGGATATCTCAGCCACTTTTATACGGGTGGGGGTTTCCATCGAGCTCTCCCCTTTTTTTTCCGAGATATAACTCTATACTTCAATTGGAAATCTGACCCCCGGTCGGAAAAGCACATAGATTTCTGTCTCTCCAGCTCTATGATACAATTACTGTCACTTCAGAGTAAAAATTGAGCCCGGTGGAAATCTAAGCCAACAATAAACAGGCTAATGTGTCTTTTTTTACCATCCGAAGATTGCCCCATGCGCAATACGCTTCAGCCAGCACCAAATAATACCTCTTTCTCAAGAGGGACAGGAATCATGTGGCAAAACGATCGACCAGGCCAATACCGGGGTAACATAAAACTTTGTAATATAATTGATCAGTTTGACCAAATGTATGCTAGTGTAGGCTATTTGCACAATGCAATTTTTTTGTTACAGCTCTTTAAATAAAAAACAAAAATCAATATATTCACCGAATAGAGCTACCGGGGGGGAGCTTTATTTGAAGTAACTTTCGACCCTGATACGGGTTAAACTTCTATTATAGTATCAAAAAAGCTGGAGAGGTTACATATACAGCATATCTTGTTTAATCTTATATGTATTATGTTTAAATAAATAAAAAAGACGGACATCAATTTCAGCATATCTTGTAATTTTATATGTATTATGTTTAAATAAATGAAAAAGAAGGGCAATGAGCAAGTGAATGTTTGGAGCAAAAACAATTTTTTAAAAACCCCAATAACTTTTAGAAATTTTATTTTTTTTAAAAAGGTCTATGTTTTTTTTTTAGGTACATGTACAGCTGTACAAAATACAGTTGAACCTGTTTTAAGCGGTCAATCTGCTTTGCGGTCAGTTTTAATTTTTACCAAAAAAACTCAAAAGAAAAAGAAACGCAGGGTAATAGAATCTGTACAGCCGGACTAATTTTTTTAACCCCCAACTTGCAATTAAAACTCTATGATTTCTTCTACATTTTTTTGTTTGAAAAAAAAAAAAAAAAACTTTAATCAAAATAATTTATGTAATTCCGTCGAATAAATTTTATTTATAACTGACACAAAATTTACCCTGCGGTTCTAATTCCTTTGGTATAGCATTTGGAAATATGTACCTTCATTTAACAGCCACCTCTGTTAAGCGGCCCCCTTTCTATTGTTGACTGACCGCTTTAAACAGGGTTTTGACATGTAATAAATATATAAATAAAGAGTTTTAAAACAATTATAAAATATTTCAATGACTTTAAAAAATATTTGTGCTTTCTGAAATGTCCGGATGGCTTAGTGGTAAAACGCAGTGACTTTTCACCAATGTAACCCGGTCCGGGTCCCAGGTCTGTCCGTCGTCATATGTGAAGGGTATGGGTCGCCCTTTGGTCACGTGGGTTTTCTCCCGGGGACTCCGTTTCCTCCCTCACCAAAGATCACGCAAAAAAAACCCCGCAGTACCAACGAGATGATTTCACTGTAAAAACATTAATTTTCATGGCATTAATTTCGTGGAATCTGAACGCAACCAATTTCACTGGTACATGTATTCGTGGATTATGTTGTAGAAAATGTTTAAGGTTTATTAAAAAAAACAGTTTTCGTGGGGGGTTAATATTCGTGGTAAAGTCATCCACGAAATCAACCCAAATTAAGTTATTTTACATTAAGCGTTGTCGTTTTTGTTCATTTTGTAGAAAAGTCACAATTTTTACAAAGCAATTTTTCTATTTCAGGGTATGTTCGCGAAGCGCTTTGGGGGTCGAACTGTGAATTCAGACGGCTTTCCAGATTGTTTATAAACCCCCAAAAAGGGTGTTCGTTTCATAGCAAAAGGCAAGATCGGACACACATATGTGTCTGAATCAGATGTACTGATTTGGCAAAGCCTCAACAATGAAACAACAAGACTTGTTGTATCAAGAGGGACAACCCAAAAAATGTGGTTAATAACAAGATTTTTGTACTTCAATTTGTTTTTGAAATTATGAATAGTTTATTCGAAAAATTCGGACTAAGTTAGTTTTTTTTTTCTCAAGCTTGAATATTTTATGTAATAAAATGGACGTTTTGAAAAAATCTCAACAATAAAAAAATAATCGGCAAACTTCTCAATAACACATGTATATGTATCATCATTTAGATCGGATTTTCTAGGTTGTAAAAAATGGACATACAAGATATTTTATATAGGTACGCTTATACGATATCGCGTGCGAACCTCCCGTTTGCGCACGATTAGTTTATAAGCTACATATATCATGCGCCATTGCGTGCGGACGACGTTGTTATCACGTGTTAGTTATCGTGTTCGCACACGGCAACTATCGCGTTCGCACGTGTTATCCCGTGCGCATGCGATATAAACATCTTTCCTTATCCATTATTTTTATAAATACACCACATTTCGTTAGCACTTTTTTCACATATAGTTTACGTTCAAAAGTGCTTTACAATATCTTAGAATACACATTAAAAAATCACATACATTTAAAGGAACCAACAACTTAAGTTAGAAATAAACTAAAATTAGCATACGATTAGATAACAGTAGGTGTTTAAAGTAGATGAAAAAATGGTAGCAGCTAAGTCCCATCAAATGATACTAAAATAGTTCTTCTATAAAAGTTTAATGAGCTAAAACAAATAATATATAACGTTAATTAAACATGTTAAAACCAACCGGATTTAAGGAAATTTTATATAAAGATATTAAAATACTCCATTTGAATATGTGACCTTTAAATCATAAATCATGAATACAGAAATCGAAATTTTGCCATTATGATCACTATAGTGTCAAGCAATGAGATTCGTTTTTAAAAATTTCAAAACTACAAGACTGGCGTAAAGATACTGGCAACGAGTTCCATAGTTGTGTAGCACTAACAGCAACTCCGCGCATCGGTTACGTCAGGCAACGCTACTTTACAACTGTAAGGGGAGGTAACTACTGCGGCGGAGTTCGTAACAGTAAATCATCACTGTTTTACTTCTAGGTACGACCAGTGTTGGATCTAGTTTAGTACACGGCTAGCTCACTAACGTAATCTGACATCACTTGATAACGGAGGTCGTAACTTTCTACAAATGTATGCTACCATAATATCCTATGCACGGTTCGATGTCCTTCCGACAGTATTTTAGCGAGCCTGTCTTGAGGATATTTTTGGGAGCGATTGTGCACATGTTTTCTTATATACCAATTACATAAAAATGTTTAAATGGTATATGAACACAATTTAAACTGGTGTGTATCATATTTACGGAATGGGCGACTTTGGTCAATAATCTCCCCTGGCAACTCTCCAAAATGTGTAGTTTCTTTTTATTGGATCCCTTTGTTTTTATCCGTAGATACTTTGCATTGCTTGATTGGGTTTAAAACTGAAATATCTCTACAGTTATTTGATAAAATTCAGAGCAACTACATGTGTATATTTTTTAATGGTTTGGCACCAGTCACTTTAACGATTTTAACATTTTGGTCAACACATAAGTGATTATTAACGTCAAACCAATGAAAACATCCCAATAGCTTATAAGGATAAAAACAAAGCATTTCAACCGAAAGGACCTATGTACATTTAGAATGTATCGGTTTTTATCCATGTAATTAAGGGGAGTCAGAAGGGGAGATAACTGACCAAAGTCCCCCATTGGGCGAACCTAGTGAACACTCAAATTAAGTACGCGGGAAACCCCAACACATCATGTTTTAGTTTTGTATGTCGTCATTCTGAGCATCCGTTTCTCTACCTTAAAAACTGAATAAACTCTCAATATTGTAAATATGTTCGAAAAATTGTATATAACTTTACAACATTGGTATGCTGAGATTAAGTAAAAGGGTTGAAAAATCAATTTTGTGTCAAAAATAAATATTTAAGGGACACATTAATTGTCCGTGGCATAAAAGCACGAAGAACTAATTTCTCTATGATGTTGCATAACTATCACTTGACCATGCGGAGGAATATAGTTTGTTTGATGCAAAGGTGGCTCTAAGATAATTTTGGATAGTAAATATGCAGGTTTCAATCATTTTATGTTGTTACAATAACCCATATAGAAAGGTTGAAGTCCAATACAAATCCATGTAACAGTCACATTAAGCTATCGACCTCAGTTACTTCCTTGTGTTAATTGTTACACTATAAATGATCGAAACCTGTATATCTGCTATCCGAAATTAACTACGAGCCACCCACTAACTTTAATAATTACTTCAATCTATAAATAGAGACTTGAACCGTCACATACTGATACAAATCAAAGCGCTGATAGCGCTGAGAGAACATGATTTTTCACATTTCTTTTGTTTATCAAAGTAAATTAAATAAACGGGGATCAAATTTTCAAGCGATGCAAATAAAATCCAATTTTACAAATCTGCTTTCACTTTGCGTTAACAAGGTCGTTACAAGAAAATATGAAGAAAAAAACAAAAACATTTGTTTCAATGGACTGCTAACAATTAGTATATCGCCTCTCTTACTCTCCCTATACCTCTTGCCTACAGTTTACAAGATTATATATCAATGGCATCTATTATATGCTATCTAAATCAAAAGAAAAGCAAATCTTTAACTAATTAAATTAATATATTTCAGTAATTTATTTAGGTTAGGTATCTGGCAAAAAAAGTTACCCAGCAGATCTTCAGCTCGTCAAACCCTCTTTCGTCTTGAGACACTCACAACTTCAGTGCCTTCACGCTAAATGGTTTTATAACAACGGTAGGCAAGAGGGTTATTTTTATTCCATAAATCAAAACACATTTAAAGTTACACCTGAAAATACCATGTTTTACAAGAGTCTAATTGCGGGCCCCAAAAGGGAGACCTGCTATATTCACACAACCTGTCGAGGCGGTATATAGAGAATTTGCGACTCTTCTTCATAGTTAAAAAAAAGTATTCTTTTAACACGAAAATTCGGGACACAGTCTTTGGTACAGTCCACTATTTTTGCTTATTATGTCGTCACAACCAATTATTTCTCCGGAGTTTCAATTTGCAATAAAAAATTCAATCTTTCCGTTTAAAAAACCTTGAAAAACCAAGCGATTTCTATTAAATAACGACTTAATCTTGCATACAAACAAGAAAAAGTCAATCACAGCAGAGAGCGGCGTTTATATTTAGAAAGACGTGAGTTTGTGTAAAGGAATAAAACTACATAGTACTAAGCGTGATCCACCGTTGTACAGTAGGTAATCGTCGATCTTATTTTTTTTTTTTTTGCTTCCCTTACATTTTTCACCATCTAGCATATTTACAGTTCCTTAATTTATGATTTATCTTTCGTTTTTAGTACAGACCATAAAGTAGTCTAAATTTAAACACAGAGTACTGCTTTTCGTATTGCTTGAATTAATCTACATTTAGCACCTATTTCACTCCTCTGCCCAATTAACCTCTCTATTTAATTTATTTTAATTAAATTGTCCTTTAAGCAGGGTTGAACTGTATTTACAAATACTAGTCGGATAATCTTTAACTTTACAATCTGACTGCCCGTTCATTTTTTTGTACGAGAATACATCAAATTTTCTTAGTCATATTTTAAATGTTACATTTATATAAATAAAGTTATAGTGAGATTTGCAGTTAGTTTGTTTTTAAATACGCAGATTTTCTTTTCTTTCTTTTTTTTTTTGAAGAAATAACTTTTGAATTTGCAAATAAAATATTTAAAGCATTGATCTTTTATAGAGTATTATTTGCTCACATGAGTTTTGTTTATTTGTTTATTGGATTTAACGTCCCACTGACGATATTTCAGTCATTTGGAGACGATGTCTACTTGAGACAGATATAGTGCTGCCATTCTACAGTATCGCGCCGTAGACACGTGGCATGATACCACACCCAGTCACATAATCCTGACACCAGGCCAACCATTCCTGGAACTAACCTTCGTATGCTGAGCGCCAAGCAAGGGAGCTATACCAGTATCGCATGAGTTTTCTTCACCAGTAAGACTGGTAGAAGGACAAAGACCATGATGAACAGTTCGTGGGGACGTCCAGAGCTTTCAAAAGCTTTACAAAAATTTGGAAGTCTACATGTCTGTCGCCTTGTTTGTGGGCCCGCTGTGTTACTCTGTATCACAGTAATTCTTGTTGTTTTCTTCAATGATTTCGGTAATAAGACTATAGTGAGAAATATCTATGAATGATAATCATATACTTTACTAGAAGATAATATATATTCACATTCATTGCGGTAAGTGTTTCCCCTCGTGACTAGTTAAAAGGAATGTGGCGTTAAATTTTTTTAAAATATTGTCAAGTCATATGATTAAAACCCTGTAACATTAAATATCCTTTATACCGTATGATATATACAATGACACAGACGTGACATGTGCAGGTTTTTATCTATCCCGTGGAACGACATCAAAACGAGATAATTTAATCGTGGGAAGGAGTAAAAAAGTCGTGGGAACGAGATAATAAGCCGTGAGCAAGAGTTACTAAGTCGTTGGAACGACATAATTATGTCGTAGCAAAGAATAATTAAGTCGTGGGAACGACAAAGTTACGTCGTAGGAACGAGTTATTAAGTCATGGCGACGAGTAACTAAGCCGTTGGAACGATATAGATACTGTCGTGGCAAAGAATAATTAAGTCGTGGGAACGACAAAGTTACGTCGTTGGAACGAGTTATCAAGTCATGGCGAGGAGTAACTTAGTCGTTGGAACGATATAGATAATGTCGTGGCAACTAGTTATTAACTATGTCGTTGGAGCGAGTTATGAAATCGTGGGAAGAGTTTAAGTCGTAACTCGTTCGCACGACTACTCAGTCTCTCCTGCGAACGACTTAATTGTTTCGTTCCGACAACTTAATTTTGTCTTTTCCGCGACTAATTATGCCGTTCACCAAGATACACAGCCGCTTAAGTAATATCTTACACGTGTCACGTCTGTGCCACCGTAGATATAAGATTGGAATATCATTCTTGTTCATTTATAACTGCAAAAAAGAATTTCATATGAAAAATTCAATGCAGCATTATTTGAGTCCTACAACAACGTTTTAACTCTTGTGTAAGAATGCGTAACTTTCTGTGCTGATAGCGGAAGTAAGCTTTACACGTGCTACTTGGATGCCCGTATGGCATTTGATGGTGTATGGCATAATGGGCTGTTTTACAAACTCAAGCAAATGGGCATATCAGGTAAACTTTGGCTTTCTTTGGTCGAGTTACATCGTAATCTGTACAGCCGGGTACTTTATAAAGGATTTACATCAGACTGGTTCCCTGTACAACGTGGAACCAGACAAGGGGCATTGCTCCCCGTTCCTCTACCTGTGTTACATCAATGATCTGATCAGGGGATTAGTTGCTTCGGGGTACAGGTTGACAATAGGTAATACAAGCTTTGCTGCCCCGACAGTAGCCGACGATATGGCTCTGCTCTCCTTGTCAATATCAGGATTACAATCGTTATTGAATATATGTCACGCTTACGCATATAAATGGCGTTTTCAATATAACTATTCCAAATGTGCAATAGTAGTTTTTAATGAGAGCAAGATATCCGCCTTGCGTGCAGTCCGTAAGTGGACCCTAGGGTCATATGTGATAACAGAAGTAGACCGTTACGTTCACCTAGGTGTCCCATGTCATACCGACTATGCACGATCGCAGAGGGCGAGGGAAGTTAGTTCAAATATCAGACGAACTTTCTTCAGTCTTGCTGACTATGTATTTAATGGTAACGGTCTTAATCCACTATCATGCAAACGTGTGTATGATCACATTGTACTTCCAAAATCTCTATTTGGGACAGAATGTTTATACAATTTAACTGATTGCGAGATAATGTGTATCGAACGTGCCCATAGACTCTGTATTAAATCGATGCAACAATTAAGCATACGCACGCGAACTGATATAGCTTTAAGTCTTTTAAATGCATTACCTATAATTGCAGAAATTGAAAAAAGGAAACTCACACTACTTGGTCAATTGTGTCGCCTTGAAAGAAATTGTGCCGTAAAACAACTATTTTTAGTAAGATTAGCCTCTTACGAACTCAAATTAAACAAAAACGGATTTATTTCAGACATCTACAATATTTTAGTTAAATTGAATCTTACTAGCTACCTAATGAATTCATAAACCAGGGGGTATTTCCAAGTAAATATAGATGGAAAGAAATGGTTAGTAAAAGTATATGGCACTTGTATATATTGATCTGGAATATAAAATAAACAGTAATGAATTCGATCGATTCCGCTCCGTACATTCCAATTTTCAGTTAGCGACGTTTGGTTATATGCAGTACGCTGTCCGAGACTTTTAACCCAATGCAAATCTGTGACCAAATTGATTTCGTACTTATCTAGGTTCGATGAAAGATGTCCTAAATGTTTAGTTATGATTACCGGCAAATGTCTGACTGACCACATTTTGTTAGACTGTCCCTTTATGTTAGCTTATAGGCAGCGGCTTATGTGCAAAATACAAAGTCTATTTAGCCCACAAGTAAAAGACACGATGCAAAATTTGGAAAATAAAGTTGTTTTTTTTTGTTGTTGTTGAGGCCCATCAGGAAAACCCCATTTATTATCCCCGTAATAGGTTCAATAGGGGTCGGAGAGCCATCCCCAATTGTCCTTACAATAATAGAAGAAACAAGAATAGAGTACTAAAGTAACATACTATAGGCACATTATTGATTACATTTAGAATATGCATGTATTAAATAATCCTATTTAAACCTATATCATTAAGGATAACAATACATAGAAGTACATACATTAATATTAATATGGACTGTAGAACAATTGGAAAAGACTGCTAACAAAATAATTTACTATGATAAGAGAGTCTTGATATATCCAGTTAAACTCCTACAATATTACATACACATGATGCATATGTATTTATATAATCTGAATTTCCTATCCTTAAAAATATAAGAATGATATTCAAGACTTTAATGTATTCAATTTTGTCATTTTCTTTATACTTTAAATATCGTTGGAGATTGAATATATCATTTAAAAGTAAGATTTATTTCTCATTATAGTAAATTGTAACAAAAGGGAGCCTTTTTTATGTGTTGAGTAATAATATATAACGTAAATGCATTATGCTTAAATAGAGAGAGGGAGAGAGAGAGAGAGAGAATGTTAAATCTAAAAATCACATTCATTAATATATTTTTTTTAAAGTTAGGAGGAGAAACAAATAGAATAATAATAATTGGTCAAAGTTGCAAGTGTTTTTGGTGATGATGGTTAGTATTTATCCCATTTAAAATACTTTTTATGAATAATTTGTAATGTTGGAGAAAGGAGTCCATTTTTTGTTAAACTCTATTATATTATCATTCATTAATGCAATGAATTGTTCAGTTTGGTAAAATTTAAATACACGATTTTGGAAGCTATTTATGTTGGGACATTGGCAATGTTCTTTAACCTTAAAATGTACAATTTAGCTAGAATAATGATGCTATTCAAGACTGTAGGAAACATTTTATTACCAAATATTATGTTCTTTACATTTAATGAAAATTCAACTCTAGGACAGCTATTTCTTATTAGTATTTCTAAATCATTCCAGAATTGTCTGACTCTTATGCAATCATAAAAGAGATGTATAATTGTTTCATCTTCTGTATGACAGAAAGAGCAGTGACTATTATCTTTTATATTCATATTCTTAAGTAAAACATTAGTTCCAATTATCCTATGGTTAATTCTTGTTTGAAACCACTGTAGAGTTGAGTCTTTGTTGCAAATGAATGGTAACTTAAATATTTTTTCATCTTTCATATTAAATTTAGACTTAACTCATCTGACCACTTTTTAACTGAAGTAGGAATTGCCTTATGAATCATTTTATCATAAATTTTTCTGCATCCTTTTGCATTCTCTAATATGATGATTAGTGGGAGAGGAATATTTGGGTCTTGCAGTTTTTTATCTAAACAACACAATTTACTTTTTTTCATGTAACATTTTACTGCTGAAATCAAACTAGCATATTCTAAAAAGTTAGAGAAAGCACCATATTTGTTTTTAAATTCTTCAAATTTTAAGAACGTGCCATTATCATTCAGGATATCATTTACTAGATATATACCTTTTTCTAAATATTTCTTTTTCATTATATAGTTACCTCCGACCTTTATATTATTATTATACCATAAATAAACTCTCTTGAAATCTAAAGATCCAATGGGAATTAATGTATTACTAAAATGATAATAGGACATAAAAACATCTTTCCAAAATGGATTATCAATATCTCCAATAATTTTAAGAATATATTGTGGTCCAGTTTTAAAAGGTATGATGTTTGTATGATATGCTGAAATTGGAAAATTCATATATTTCCTGTTTTCTATGAACATTCTCCTGATCCAGGAATTTTTCAAAGCACAGATAAAATATCTAATATCAACCATTCTTAGACCTCCATCATTGTGGTTCATATATATAACTTTCCTTTTGATTTTATCTGGTTTCCCATCCCATAAAAAGTTAAAGAAAATAGATTCAATTTGTTTAATTATTTTTTCCCCCGGGTTGGGTATTGACAAAATTAGGTGATTAAGTTTAGGAATTGCTAATGTTTTAAGGACCGTTATTTTTCCTATCGGTGTAAGTAATCGTTTTGACCATAGAGATAATAATGTTTCAATTTGATTTATCTTTTCGTGTAGTTACTGTTAATCATAGTGTTAAGGTTTGTAGAAAATTTTATCCCAAGTAAAGTAAATTCATTAACCCAACTTAAGTCTAAATAAGAACAAAGTTTAAAATTACTGTTTTTATTACTGCCTATCCAAATAACTTTTGTTTTTTCATATAAACATTAAGGCCGGAGAATTTTGCATAGAATGTTAAGGTTTCAATGGCATGTTTAAGTGATTTTTCAGTCCCATCTAAAATCAATGAAGTGTCATCAGCAAACTGAGATATTTTAAACTCTGTATTATTTATTGTTATTCCTTTGATGTTTTTGTTATTTCGAATGAGAATAGCCAGCACCTCTGCACATAATATAAATATATACGGGGAGATGGGATCCCCCTGACGACAGCCACGACCTGGATAAAACCAATCAGATAAATGCCCATTAACAAGACAACAAGACTCAATATTTGTATAAAAAGTTTTAATCCATTGTTTAAAAATAGGTCCAAAATTAAAGTAATTTAAAACTTTATCAATGAAAAGCCAAGATACAGAGTCAAAGGCTTTTTCAAAATCTATTAAAAGGAGAAGCCCTGGAATTTTTAATTTTTCTGTGTAAAATATCAAGTCATATATTATTCTTGTGTTTTCTCCTATAAATCTATTAGTAATAAATCCAGTTTGGTCACTTTCAATAATGTTAGAAAGAGTATTTTTTAATCTATTTGCCATACTTGCTGAGGCTATTTTATATGAAACGTTCAGTAAAGAAATAGGTCTCCAATTTTTCAAATAACATTTATCTTTATCACCCTTAGGTATGCAAGTTATTACCCCCTGTTTTTGTGTCACAGATAATTCCCCATGAGATAAACCCGAGTTTAAGGACCTAACAAGAAAGGTTCCAATATCTGTCCAGAAAACTTTAAAAAAAAACCTTCTAATGATTGTTTTTCACTATATTTAATTTTTTAACATTATGCTTACCGAGAATTGAATTTAAATTTACATCTAGGGTATCTTTTTTATTGTAAAGAGATTTATAAAATTCTTTTACCTCTTGTAATATGTCACTTTGTTCCGTTATTTGAATATTTTTATTTGTTATTAATTTTGTCATTGATTTGGAAATAAAATTGTTATTCTCAAGACTACAGAAGAATTTACTATTCTTCTCACCCTGATCGATCCATTTTGCTCTAGATCTGATTTTATTTCCTTCCATTTTCTTATCCCTTAATTCCCCGAGTTCTTTTCTTTTTTCCTCTAATAAGGTATGTTTAGTGTATATTTTCTTTTTCAAGCAAATTAATTTGATCTAGTAGTAATTTTTCCTTTATATCTCCTTTTTTTTATAAATACCCCTTATTTCACACAGAAGTGTTTCAAAAAATAGCTGATCTCCTATCGTGAATTTTATTTCTTTATTTGGAATTGTATCAATATCTCTATCTTTTACTTGATTTTCATATACATAATGTGTTTTTGTTTCATATATAGTAGTCTTAATAGTTTTTATATAGTCTAAATCTTTTAAAAGAGAATTATTCATCTTCCAATATGATTTACCCTTTTTAAACTTGCCAAATTCAAGATGTAATTTAACTAATGAATGATCAGTCCTATAACCTGGTAATAACCTTGTATCTACTATCTCTGTCATTAAAGTATTTGATATAATGAAAAAATCTAACCTAGCTTTTTTATTTGTATTCTTTTTGAACCACGTAAATTCTCTATTCTCCTGATGCATATCCCTCCAGCAGTCTATAAGGTTTATTATCTGAAATAATCTTTAATAGCATATCTCTAGATTTAGGGTTATTGATATGAAGGTAATTAAAGCAGTCTATTTCAGGATTAAGTACTAAGTTAAAGTCTCCTGCAATAATACACGGATTATTAAATTCTTTTATTTTATTATTTAATAAATCATAAAAATCTGGGGAGTCTTTATTAGGCCCATACACATTAACAAGAGTAATTCTTTTATTAAATATTGAACAGTCTACAATAAGAAGATTTCCCAATCTATCACTAAAAGAAGCATGTAACTTAAAATCTAGGTTTTTATCAATAAAAATTGCAACTCCTCTAGAGTTACTTTTCATATTATTAAAGTAGCAGGTATACCCAAACTCAATGTATATGTTGTTTATTTCTTTATCAATAAAGTGGGTGTCTTGTAGAAAATAAATGGAGCATTTTTTACTTTTTAAAAGTCAAAGACATCATTTCTTTTGTTTTTGTCACCAAGACCTTGGGCATTCATTGAATACATAGTTATTTTATCTGTCATTTATAATAATTTGTACAATCATATAACAAGGTGCTGGCTGTCTCCTACAGACTGAACGTTTAGCTTGTTTGTGTATGTAATGGACCCCCCTCCTCCAACAAAGTCGCTTGAACAACTGTAATACCAATAAATACTTTTCTTACTGAAAAAATATTGGGAAAGAGATAGATTACGCTTAAGTCAACTATCAGTTTAAAAAAAAAAAAAAGGGGTTTAAAAAAATTTTTTTTTTTTTTTTTTTTTTTTAGAGTAAAAGCATTTTGAAACATTTTTTTCTACCATAATTTTACAAAATAAATCTTTTTATCAATTTGCATTGATTTTTTTTATATATATATATTTCGAATTTAAACCCTTTTCCAGATATCAGAAAAACATATAAAGGACATATGAAAGCATTGAAAAAACCTAATCAGCTTGAAAATATCTGAAAACCATTGCACTGCTTGCCTCTGTTGAGACCATTTCCTGAGGTATATTTGACATAGTATAAAGGAAAAACAGTGCATAGTTTAAGCAAACAAAGCGATAAAATAAAAATGATAAACATAATTCATCATGCCAAGGAATAGCATAAGCGTGGATATAAATAAACCAAAACAAACAGAAAAGAACAAAACACATCTCATTGCATCTTGCAATGATAATTATAATTTATATAACTAAAAGTTAAACTGTTATGTATTTTCCAAACTAATATGGAACTGTTAACACCCTCTTTCCTAGAAGGTACATATGACACACAAATGCTTTTGAAAAAGACTGTGTTAAACAAAAACAAAGCTAAGCAGTATGACACAAAATATAACTGAAAAAGAAAATTCAAAATAGCATGAAACATTCTTTCATTGTGAAGTTACCTTTCAGAGTTTTTTGACTGTTCCATTGATGGTGTTGATGTACCTTTAAACATATAGAAGTATCATTTTTATAAATATGAACATAGGGGTATTTTACAATACAAACTAAAGGTTTTGTCAAGTCATTTTCACTTACATACTAAAGTTGTGTGACTCACAAGAAAGAACAAACATAACAGTATATGTAAATTAAATACAGCTAATAAAGGTTATTTTTTAGTCAATTAATTTATGTCGGGTAATTGCATGATGTAGCTAAATTATCATTTTACATGTACAAAATGTACTATCACTTCATATAAATCTCTAAAGTGGAGAGGTTATTGTATAAATAAATACTCATTACATAAATTTTTCTCACTTATTTACAGCGGAAATGGATAAAGTGAGTTAAACGGATAAAACGGTTGCGGAAAAATAAGGCTGGTTTCCCTATTTCGGGTCCAGGTTCTATAAATAGATCAAATCAACTAGTCTATTTTTAGATAATATGGAAAACCATGTAAACAAATGCTTGAATCAATTTTCATCTGTACATAGAAACAAAAACAGGTCAGGATAACTATGCAATAGCTTATATGCTGTTATAAGCTATTCTCAAGCCTGTTATTCAGTTTGTTGACAGTATTTTATCTAAGTCACTGCGCTGTGTAACTGTAACGATTTTGTCATTTTTTAATACAGCGAAGATTTTCCCGTCCCCCGACCAAGCAGTCTTTACGTTTTCGGAGGCCGCGACCTTTTCCAATAACTTTGCATTTTTGATGGTTAAATCTTCTCTGATCACGATTGATTTCCCCTTCAGCTTTCTTCTGAGGTTTATGGATTGGATTTTGTGTGTTCTTTGAACGAATTTACAGATTATTGGTCTATTCCCATCTGTTCTGAATTTCCCTAATCTGTGCGCAATGTCAATATCCCTTGGCTGGATCTGCATCCCAAGATCATCATTCATCAGCTTGACCACCCTCTCTGCCGTTATATGTACAGATTCTTTCCTGTCAGGGTCATCTAGTCCGTATATTCTGATTGAATTCCGTCTTGTATATTGTTCTAGTTCATTCAACTCGTAATCTTGGTTTTTTGCTGCATACGACATTTCATTAATACGATCTTTCAGTTCTTGATTTTCTTTTACAAGATTGTTATTTGATGTTTCTAATTTATCCATCGAAATCTCCATTTCAAACATTTTCCCCTCAATCTCAGCTGCTCTGTCATCTGCTTTCCCCATGTTTTCCTTAATTATTTCTATAGTGTCATTTATACTTTTGATTTCTCGTTGGATGTGTGATTTTAGTTCCTTTTTAACATGATCTAATTTTTCTGACAATAATTCCGCTGTTAGCATTTTCTTAAATTTATTCTCCATGTACTCTTGAGAAGCTACCTTGTCTAACTTTGTTTGTAAGCTTGTAAGGAGAGAAGACAGGTCATTTGACGGCTCTTTACCTTTAAACAGTGCATCAATCTTAGTTTGAGACTGGGTCGCAGATGACTGAGAAGGATCATCCTTTTGTCTTTGTTTTTGTTTTGGTGTTGAAGGAGTTTCAGGTGATTTTTGTTCATTTTCGAGACCGACCTCATTTTTGTCTTTCACCGGTTGTTTTTTGGCTTTAGAAGTAGAGCTTCGCATCATGTTTAATATAAAAATTCTTTCTATTGTTTAAACTGAACAGAAACTCTTTCAAACGAAATACCTTTTATTCACTTGCATGTATGTCCAGCTTGCTTATTCCAAACTCGATCCTCTTTAAACGTGTATCGATAAAGCCAGTACCTGTACACACCAGCAATCACGATACGTGTAGAGTGAATGTCAGTACAAATTTTACACAAAGGAAATTTCCCGCGTTAATCCATTGGCTAGTCCCCAAGTTTAACCTTAAATATCTCATTTATTCCATATCTATTCACAATTCAACTCACCCCACGACGACTTTAGTCCTTTAACCTTCCATCTTAGCTAAGTTTGATTTAGCCAAGATATCTTTATCCACACAAAAATGATATATTTTATCACTCAGCTGACCACCAGTTCTTCACCACTCGGCTTGACCTAAACCTTTTTCTGCAGTTCGATCTTTGTGTAAATAAATAAATAAATAAATAAATAAAGAACCTCTACTGCTACATAATTTGTATAGTCCTTGCCGAAACGAAAAAACAAGGGCTAGTGATATGAAACCAATAGTCAATCTATTTATTTATGTTTTTTTTTTTTTTGGGGGGGGGGGGGGGGGGGGGGGGGGGGGGAGTGCATGACGAAGAAGATAAATGAGGCAATAAAAATAGCTATAGACATGTTTTATGAATACACGTATTGCGATACTTCATAGCTAGTTTAATCCTTGCAGCACAAGGATTAATGTATGAAGAGCGACTGCATAACAATAAACAAACTACAGTTACAAGAGAGAGAGAGAGAGAAAATAGTTGATAAACTAATTCACTAAAGGGAATATACAAAAGTGTCTTAGCACAGTTTTAATTCAAGCCAGTCCAAATGACAATATTGAAACAGCACCCCAAGGAAGCTTTCATATCTATCCTGGAGTTGATTCAAAATAACTGGACATGGTACACCCAGTAACGTATTAACAAATACTTTATTTGCATATAATTGTACTCCTCACGAGTCTACACATTTTTCTCCTTATGAGCTTAATATGTTAGGGAGAAAGCCAAAGTTACCAATGGAAGCAAGGTTTGAGCGAGCATATGAGGAAGAAGAGATTATTAGTAAAGATACAAGAGAGTATATGAGTTCATTGAAAGAGAGAATGGTTAAAACAAAAGATATAGTTGAAAGGTACATCGAACAAGCTAAAAATAAACAGAAAAAGTATTATGATAGAAAAGCTAAAGCTGTTAAAATTCAAGTAGGTGACAAGGTTTTGGTTAAGGTTTTAGCTCATAAAGGACGTCATAAGATTGCAGATAAATTTGAGGAAGAGGTTTATGACGTCGTAGAGCAAGTCAGTCATGATATTCCCGTTTTCAGAGTGAAAGGAGAAGACAGTGGTAGACTAAAAACTCTTCACAGGAATCATTTGTTCTTGGTTGCCACTCAGAGCAATGATGTAAAAGAGGAGGAGTTAGCTACTGGTGAAGTAGGAGAAGACGTAGTTGATGAGGACAGTAGTGAAGAAGAGAGAGAGAAAGGCCAGCTGGCAGTGGAAGAAGAAGATAGTGACGTCACAGATTCAGAGGAAGAAGCAGGTGATATTGTTATTGTAACAAGAAAAGGGGACGCCCATTATCCTGTGAGACCTCCTCGAAGAAATGAGATACAGAGTACGGCAAAGGAGTCAGATTTGACTAATAGTCATGAAAAGATTCCTGATAGAGCAAGAGAGCCAATTGCGAGAAGTAGGAAAATAAGTCAGATAGATGAAACTTATGATGAAATATGAGAAGAGCAGGAAAATGAGTGATAGGAAAGGGAATATGAGTGTTGAGACTGACCAGGATGATACAGAAAGAAAGACTGCTGAACAATGCAGTGCTGGAAGTGAAACTTCCAACAGTAGTAAACCATTACCAGCTCCTAGGAGATCGACAAGAGATAGAAGGTTGCCAGTACGGTATAGTGATTATTGTATGAAGAGCATGGTCACAAGACCAATAGACTCTAGGTTTGAGGCTCTGAGTACATTAATATCTTCTGGTATTTTAAATGATATGGATGTTGAAGTGGCCAAAAGGATGGTCAATAGTATTTTACAATGATTTCTTATTTTCAGATGATGATTTTGATTTTTTTTACCTATTAATTTTGTACAGATAACAGATATTTATTATTGAGTTCAATGGAAAATAACAGAACAATGCTTTAAGGAAGAGCTATCTTTGAAAGGATATTGATAATTGTGAGAACACAATTTCAAGGTTGGCGGGGACAGTAGTCCAAATATTTTCAGAGGTTTAGACATTTATTGAGTGTCTTTTGCTAGCTGAAGTATAGCTGTGAGAGATGGTTATCAATAAAGTGGTGCAGTTTTAGTAGATTGTGCTAGATAGTAGATTGGTTAGTTCATGTATTACTGATAACAGTAATTTCAGATGGTGTAGTAATTAGCAATTACTGTTAAAAGGTATTAGTAATTGTAGTTGATAAAGTAATTAGTAATTACTTAAAATTCATAGTAGTTTAGAAGACATGTTGAACAAGTTAGTAAGTAATTATAGTTATAACTATTATTGTATGTTTTGCAATATGCATTTGCAAGCAGACGTTTGATTTTTTTTTGTTTGACAGCTACTTATGTTTTTTTTATGACGAGGACGTCATTCCTCAAGCAGGGGGAATGTGTAACAAGGGTAAAAAAATTGGTAAATTCATTATAATTGAATTATCTCCCTTTAACCATTAAATGTATCCATGTAAATACTATGATGTTTTTTAATAGAGTTACCAAACATGCCTTTGTTGTTTTTAACTGTTGTCTTAGAGTTACCTGGTTTGACCTACAGGTCTTTCCCGCTTTTTCTTGTCCACTGGTCACTTGGACAAAGGATCTCAGAGAGGAAGGGTCGAGACTTTGAAAATAGTATTTTATCATGTAATGTTAGATAAAGAATTTAGCATTGTGAGTCTATGGATAAAGGTTAGTTAATTTATTTAAAGAACAGATCTCATTTTAGTACATTGTTTCAAGAAAGCTTTTGGTAACTTGTCAATGTTAAATTACTGTGTTTTATATTATAAGATTGTAAGAGTTCTTGGAAATATCTTTTTGGAATTCAGTTGTTAAGGTTTTCTAAATCAATGATCTAATTTGCACCTTCTCCTTTATATTCACTGTTTTAATATTTCCAAAACAGGTGACAGATATAGAATATAGATGAGAGTGAGGGAGAGCTTGAATAAGCATCCAGTCCATAATTGGTGAGTTCTGTGTGCTGAGTGTATTGCTTTTGTATTGTAATGCAATGTATTGTATTGTGACAATGTGTATTGTATTGTAATGCTTTATTTGTGTAATGTCATAATGTGTGTTATGCATCCGTATATCTTACTAGTTTGTCAATATAATTACTATGATATGCATTTACTATATTAATATCAGACTGATATAACGTAAAATATCGGGTCACTAGAATATATCTCATTTTGATGAAATGATGATGTTTATTATGTGTTTATTCTGTGTTGCAGGATGTATTTATTTTGATACGTTGTTCATCCTGAAACGATCTACGATACATTAAAACCCACATAAAGTAACTGGGACTTGGCTTAAATTACTACAACCCCAAGAGTTACAAATGGCGCCCAACGTGATTCATTTGCTTTGCCCCGGATTGAAGAGATTTTTGATTGTTTAGGTGGTGCCAAATATTTTTCTACCCTAGATATGAAATCAGGATATTATCAGGTTGAAATTGAAGAAAGTCACAAAGATCGAACTGCTTTTACTTTAGGGCCTTATGGTTTATGGGAGTTCAATAAGCTTCCTTTTGGTTTAACAAACAGTCCTGCTACATATCAAAGGTTAATGCAATTGGAATCATTTTTTTTTAGAAAAGGTTTTTGAAAGATTGAATGAAGCCAATTTGAAATTAGCACCTGAAAAATGTCATTTCTTTAAGCCAAAGGTCTCATTTCTTGGACATGTGGTAAGTGGTGATGGTATTGAAGCAGACCCTGCCAAAATAGAAAAAGTTATTAATTGGCCTACACCATCAAATTCAGATGAATTAAGGAGTTTTTTTAGCCTTTGCAGGATACTATAGGCGTTTCATTAAGAATTTTAGCAAGATTTCAAGACCCTTGAATGATTTATTACCTCCCACTGTGTCTAAGCGTTGTGCTAAGAAGAAGATGAAAGAATGGGTATGGACAGAAATTGAGGAGAGAGCATTTTTAAATTTGAAAGATATTTTAACCACTCCCCCCATCCTTGCATACCCCGATTTTAGTTTGCCATTCGAATTACACACCGATGCTTCTTCAAAGGGCTTAGTTGCTGTACTCTACCAGAAGCAAGGTGAGCATAAAAAGGTTATTGCTTATGCAAGTAGGTCTCTGAATAAATCAGAGCAAAATTATTCTGCGTATAAGTTAGAGTTTTTAGCCTTGAAGTGGTCTATAACAGAAAAGTTTTCAGACTACCTTGTAAATAATGATTTTTTAGTTTTAACTGACAACAACCCTTTAACATATATTTTAACATCAGCCAAATTAGATGCTACTGGTCAAAGATGGGCATCAGCTCTCAGTCAATATACTTTTAAAATCCAATATAGAAGTGGTGTTAAAAATGCTGATGCTGATGGTCTCAGTAGGTATCCACAAGCAAATGTTAGGATTGGACATGGTATAACAGAAATGGATTCTGATACAGTTAAAGTAATTTGTGGCAATATTGTTTATAGTCCTTGCATTGAGGTATTATCTAATAGTATTAATATCATAGATGCCACAGATGAGTATGGTCAAACATTTGCTCAGATTGAAATGAGAGAAATTAGGAGAAAGCAAAGAGAGGACAAGTTAATAGATAGATGGAGAATTGCAACTATTGATCAGAAGGTACCAAATGGCAGTTTTAATCAAGCAGATATGATTATGAAGAAACAATTCAAATATTTTGTTATACAGAGAGGCATATTATTTAGAAAAGTATTAGAAAATGATCAGGAGATCAAGCAGTTAGTATTACCCACTTGTTATAGGGATGAAGTTTTGAGAGGGTTGCACAATGATGTAGGACACCCAGGGAAAGATAGGACTCTTAAGCTTTTAAAGCAACGATTTTATTGGCCAGGCATGTCCACTGATGTTGATAACTGGGTAAGGAAATGTGATCGATGTCTCAGAAGGAAAAGTAATACCAATCAAAGAGCCCCATTAGTGAATATACACACAACTTACCCCTTAGAGTTAGTCTGTATTGATTTTTTAACCCTTGAAACGTCCAAAGGTGGTATTTCGAATATATTAGTAATAACTGACCATTTTACAAAATTTGCTATGGCAGTTCCAACGAAAAACCAAACTGCTAAAACTACAGCAGAGGCTATTTTTCATAATTTCATTGTTCATTATGGTATACCAGCAAGGTTACATTCTGATCAAGGACCTAATTTTGAGTCGGAAACTATTAAAGAGCTTTGCAAGTTAACAAATATTCGCAAAAGCCATACAACCCCTTTTCACCCCCAATGCAACTCAGGTCCAGAGAGGTTCAACCGTACTATCTTGGACATGTTAGGTACACTAGAAAATGACAAGAAAAATGACTGGGTGAAATACATTAATTTTCTAGTGTTTGCATATAATTGTACTCCTCACGAGTCTACACATTTTTCTCCTTATGAGCTTATGTTTGGGAGAAAGCCAAAGTTACCAATGGAAGCAAGGTTTGAGCGAGCATATGAGGAAGAAGAGATTATTAGTAAAGATACAAGAGAGTATATGAGTTCATTGAAAGAGAGAATGGTTAAAACAAAAGATATAGTTGAAAGGTACATCGAACAAGCTAAAAATAAACAGAAAAAGTATTATGATAGAAAAGCTAAAGCTGTTAAAATTCAAGTAGGTGACAAGGTTTTGGTTAAGGTTTTAGCTCATAAAGACCGTCATAAGATTGCAGATAAATTTGAGGAAGAGGTTTATGACGTCGTAGAGCAAGTCAGTCATGATATTCCCGTTTTCAGAGTGAAAGGAGAAGACAGTGGTAGACTAAAAACTCTTCACAGGAATCATTTGTTCTTGGTTGCCACTCAGAGCAATGATGTAAAAGAGGAGGAGTTAGCTACTGGTGAAGTAGGAGAAGACGTAGTTGATGAGGACAGTAGTGAAGAAGAGAGAGAGAAAGGCCAGCTGGCAGTGGAAGAAGAAGATAGTGACGTCACAGATTCAGAGGAAGAAGCAGGTGATATTGTTATTGTAACAAGAAAAGGGGACGCCCATTATCCTGTGAGACCTCCTCGAAGAAATGAGATTCAGAGTACGGCAAAGGAGTCAGATTTGACTAATAGTCATGAAAAGATTCCTGATAGAGCAAGAGCCAAAGGAAAATAAGTCAGATAGATGAAATTGGGAAATAGTTGGATTAGTGAACAGTGAGAATGGTGCAGAAAGATATGTTGGTGAATTGCCTAACATTGAGGATGCAGTAGAGAATGAAGAGACTGCAGTGAAAAGAGCTGCGATGAGAGATAATGGGAAAGTGTTGAGACTGACCAGGATGATACAGAAAAAAGACTCTGAACAATGCAGTGAAACTTCCAACAGTAGTAAACCATTACCAGCTCCTAGGAGATCGACAAGAGATAGAAGGTTGCCAGTACGGTATAGTGATTATTGTATGAAGAGCATGGTCACAAGACCAATAGACTCTAGGTTTGAGGCTCTGAGTACATTAATATCTTCTGGTATTTTAAATGATATGGATGTTGAAGTGGCCAAAAGGATGGTCAATAGTATTTTACAATGATTTCTTATTTTCAGATGATGATTTTGATTTTTTTTTACCTATTAATTTTGTACAGATAACAGATATTTATTATTGAGTTCAATGGAAAATAACAGAACAATGCTTTAAGGAAGAGCTATCTTTGAAAGGATATTGATAATTGTGAGAACACAATTTCAAGGTTGGCGGGGACAGTAGTCCAAATATTTTCAGAGGTTTAGACATTTATTGAGTGTCTTTTGCTAGCTGAAGTATAGCTGTGAGAGATGGTTATCAATAAAGTGGTGCAGTTTTAGTTTGTGCTTTAGCAATTACTGTTAAAAGGTATTAGTAATTGTATTAAAGTAATTGTAATTACTTAAAATTATTTTGACATGTTGAACAAGTTAGTAAGTAATTATAGTTATAACTATTATTGTATGTTTTGCAATATGCATTTGCAAGCAGACGTTTGATTTTTTTTTGTTTGACAGCTACTTATGTTTTTTTTATGACGAGGACGTCATTCCTCAAGCAGGGGGAATGTGTAACAAGGGTAAAAAAATTGGTAAATTCATTATAATTGAATTATCTCCCTTTAACCATTAAATGTATCCATGTAAATACTATGATGTTTTTTAATAGAGTTACCAAACATGCCTTTGTTGTTTTTAACTGTTGTCTTAGAGTTACCTGGTTTGACCTACAGGTCTTTCCCGCTTTTTCTTGTCCACTGGTCACTTGGACAAAGGATCTCAGAGAGGAAGGGTCGAGACTTTGAAAATAGTATTTTATCATGTAATGTTAGATAAAGAATTTAGCATTGTGAGTCTATGGATAAAGGTTAGTTAATTTATTTTTTTACATTGTTTCAAGAAAGCTTTTGGTAATTTTTTATATTATAAGATTGTAAGAGTTCTTGGAAATATCTTTTTGGAATTCAGTTGTTAAGGTTTTCTAAATCAATGATCTAATTTGCACCTTCTCCTTTATATTCACTGTTTTAATATTTCCAAAACAGGTGACAGATATAGAATATAGATGAGAGTGAGGGAGAGCTTGAATAAGCATCCAGTCCATAATTGGTGAGTTCTGTGTGCTGAGTGTATTGCTTTTGTATTGTAATGCAATGTATTGTATTGTGACAATGTGTATTGTATTGTAATGCTTTATTTATCCGTATATCTTACTAGTTTGTCAATATAATTACTATGATATGCATTTACTATATTAATATCAGACTGATATAACGTAAAATATCGGGTCACTAGAATATATCTCATTTTGATGAAATGATGATGTTTATTATGTGTTTATTCTGTGTTGCAGGATGTATTTATTTTGATACGTTGTTCATCCTGAAACGATCTACGATACATTAAAACCCACATAAAGTAACTGGGACTTGGCTTAAATTACTACAACCCCAAGAGTTACAAATGGCGCCCAACGTGATTCATTTGCTTTGCCCCGGATTGAAGAGATTTTTGATTGTTTAGGGAACATTTGGAAAATTTCCCAGATATGAAATCAGGTTGGTTAAAAAAAACTGCTTTTACTTTAGGGCCTTATGGTTTATGGGAGTTCAATAAGCTTCCTTTTGGTTTAACAAACAGTCCTGCTACATATCAAAGGTTAATGCAAGAGTGTTTAGGAGATTTGCATTTGAAAATATGTGTTGTTTATATTGATGACCTTATTATCTTTAGCAAAACATTTGAAGAACATTTGGAAAATTTAGAAAAGGTTTTTGAAAGATTGAATGAAGCCAATTTGAAATTAGCACCTGAAAAATGTCATTTCTTTAAGCCAAAGGTCTCATTTCTTGGACATGTGGTAAGTGGTGATGGTATTGAAGCAGACCCTGCCAAAATAGAAAAAGTTATTAATTGGCCTACACCATCAAATTCAGATGAATTAAGGAGTTTTTTAGCCTTTGCAGGATACTATAGGCGTTTCATTAAGAATTTTAGCAAGATTTCAAGACCCTTGAATGATTTATTACCTCCCACTGTGTCTAAGCGTTGTGCTAAGAAGAAGATGAAAGAATGGGTATGGACAGAAATTGAGGAGAGAGCATTTTTAAATTTGAAAGATATTTTAACCACTCCCCCCATCCTTGCATACCCCGATTTTAGTTTGCCATTCGAATTACACACCGATGCTTCTTCAAAGGGCTTAGTTGCTGTACTCTACCAGAAGCAAGGTGAGCATAAAAAGGTTATTGCTTATGCAAGTAGGTCTCTGAATAAATCAGAGCAAAATTATTCTGCGTATAAGTTAGAGTTTTTAGCCTTGAAGTGGTCTATAACAGAAAAGTTTTCAGACTACCTTGTAAATAATGATTTTTTAGTTTTAACTGACAACAACCCTTTAACATATATTTTAACATCAGCCAAATTAGATGCTACTGGTCAAAGATGGGCATCAGCTCTCAGTCAATATACTTTTAAAATCCAATATAGAAGTGGTGTTAAAAATGCTGATGCTGATGGTCTCAGTAGGTATCCACAAGCAAATGTTAGGATTGGACATGGTATAACAGAAATGGATTCTGATACAGTTAAAGTAATTTGTGGCAATATTGTTTATAGTCCTTGCATTGAGGTATTATCTAATAGTATTAATATCATAGATGCCACAGATGAGTATGGTCAAACATTTGCTCAGATTGAAATGAGAGAAATTAGGAGAAAGCAAAGAGAGGACAAGTTAATAGATAGATGGAGAATTGCAACTATTGATCAGAAGGTACCAAATGGCAGTTTTAATCAAGCAGATATGATTATGAAGAAACAATTCAAATATTTTGTTATACAGAGAGGCATATTATTTAGAAAAGTATTAGAAAATGATCAGGAGATCAAGCAGTTAGTATTACCCACTTGTTATAGGGATGAAGTTTTGAGAGGGTTGCACAATGATGTAGGACACCCAGGGAAAGATAGGACTCTTAAGCTTTTAAAGCAACGATTTTATTGGCCAGGCATGTCCACTGATGTTGATAACTGGGTAAGGAAATGTGATCGATGTCTCAGAAGGAAAAGTAATACCAATCAAAGAGCCCCATTAGTGAATATACACACAACTTACCCCTTAGAGTTAGTCTGTATTGATTTTTTAACCCTTGAAACGTCCAAAGGTGGTATTTCGAATATATTAGTAATAACTGACCATTTTACAAAATTTGCTATGGCAGTTCCAACGAAAAACCAAACTGCTAAAACTACAGCAGAGGCTATTTTTCATAATTTCATTGTTCATTATGGTATACCAGCAAGGTTACATTCTGATCAAGGACCTAATTTTGAGTCGGAAACTATTAAAGAGCTTTGCAAGTTAACAAATATTCGCAAAAGCCATACAACCCCTTTTCACCCCCAATGCAACTCAGGTCCAGAGAGGTTCAACCGTACTATCTTGGACATGTTAGGTACACTAGAAAATGACAAGAAAATGACTGGGTGAAATACATTAATTTTCTAGTGTTTGCATATAATTGTACTCCTCACGAGTCTACACATTTTTCTCCTTATGAGCTTATGTTTGGGAGAAAGCCAAAGTTACCAATGGAAGCAAGGTTTGAGCGAGCATATGAGGAAGAAGAGATTATTAGTAAAGATACAAGAGAGTATATGAGTTCATTGAAAGAGAGAATGGTTAAAACAAAAGATATAGTTGAAAGGTACATCGAACAAGCTAAAAATAAACAGAAAAAGTATTATGATAGAAAAGCTAAAGCTGTTAAAATTCAAGTAGGTGACAAGGTTTTGGTTAAGGTTTTAGCTCAACGTCATAAGATTGCAGATAAATTTGAGGAAGAGGTTTATGACGTCGTAGAGCAAGTCAGTCATGATATTCCCGTTTTCAGAGTGAAAGGAGAAGACAGTGGTAGACTAAAAACTCTTCACAGGAATCATTTGTTCTTGGTTGCCACTCAGAGCAATGATGTAAAAGAGGAGGAGTTAGCTACTGGCAGTGGAAGAAGAAGATAGTGACGTCACAGATTCAGAGGAAGAAGCAGGTGATATTGTTATTGTAACAAGAAAAGGGGACGCCCATTATCCTGTGAGACCTCCTCGAAGAAATGAGATTCAGAGTACGGCAAAGGAGTCAGATTTGACTAATAGTCATGAAAAGATTCCTGATAGAGCAAGAGAGCCAATTGCGAGAAGTAGGAAAATAAGTCTTAGAGGGAGAAAGTTAGTTGGATTAGTGAACAGTGAGAATGGTGCAGAAAGATATGTTGGTGAATTGCCTAACATTGAGGATGCAGTAGAGAATGAAGAGACTGCAGTGAAAAGAGCTGCGATGAGAGATAATGGGAATATGAGTGTTGAGACTGACCAGGATGATACAGAAAGAAAGACTGCTGAACAATGCAGTGCTGGAAGTGAAACTTCCAACAGTAGTAAACCATTACCAGCTCCTAGGAGATCGACAAGAGATAGAAGGTTGCCAGTACGGTATAGTGATTATTGTATGAAGAGCATGGTCACAAGACCAATAGACTCTAGGTTTGAGGCTCTGAGTACATTAATATCTTCTGGTATTTTAAATGATATGGATGTTGAAGTGGCCAAAAGGATGGTCAATAGTATTTTACAATGATTTCTTATTTTCAGATGATGATTTTGATTTTTTTTTACCTATTAATTTTGTACAGATAACAGATATTTATTATTGAGTTCAATGGAAAATAACAGAACAATGCTTTAAGGAAGAGCTATCTTTGAAAGGAAGTAGTCCAAATATTTTCAGAGGTTTAGACATTTATTGAGTGTCTTTTGCTAGCTGAAGTATAGCTGTGAGAGATGGTTATCAATAAAGTGGTGCAGTTTTAGTAGATTGTGCTAGATAGTAGATTGGTTAGTTCATGTATTACTGATAACAGTAATTTCAGATGGTGTAGTAATTAGCAATTACTGTTAAAAGGTATTAGTAATTGTAGTTGTAAAGTAATTAGTAATTTTAAAATTCATAGTAGTTTAGAAGACATGTTGAACAAGTTAGTAAGTAATTATAGTTATAACTATTATTGTATGTTTTGCAATATGCATTTGCAAGCAGACGTTTGATTTTTTTTTGTTTGACAGCTACTTATGTTTTTTTTATGACGAGGACGTCATTCCTCAAGCAGGGGGGATGTGTAACAAGGGTAAAAAAATTGGTAAATTCATTATAATTGAATTATCTCCCTTTAACCATTAAATGTATCCATGTAAATACTATGATGTTTTTTAATAGAGTTACCAAACATGCCTTTGTTGTTTTTAACTGTTGTCTTAGAGTTACCTGGTTTGACCTACAGGTCTTTCCCGCTTTTTCTTGTCCACTGGTCACTTGGACAAAGGATCTCAGAGAGGAAGGGTCGAGACTTTGAAAATAGTATTTTATCATGTAATGTTAGATTAAGAATTTAGCATTGTGAGTCTATGGATAAAGGTTAGTTAATTTATTTAAAGAACAGATCTCATTTTAGTACATTGTTTCAAGAAAGCTTTTGGTAACTTAAAAATTTTTTTATTATAAGATTGTAAGAGTTCTTGGAAATATCTTTTTGGAATTCAGTTGTTAAGGTTTTCTAAATCAATGATCTAATTTGCACCTTCTCCTTTATATTCACTGTTTTAATATTTCCAAAACAGGTGACAGATATAGAATATAGATGAGAGTGAGGGAGAGCTTGAATAAGCATCCAGTCCATAATTGGTGAGTTCTGTGTGCTGAGTGTATTGCTTTTGTATTGTAATGCAATGTATTGTATTGTGACAATGTGTATTGTATTGTAATGCTTTATTTGTGTAATGTCATAATGTGTGTTATGCATCCGTATATCTTACTAGTTTGTCAATATAATTACTATGATATGCATTTACTATATTAATATCAGACTGATATAACGTAAAATATCGGGTCACTAGAATATATCTCATTTTGATGAAATGATGATGTTTATTATGTGTTTATTCTGTGTTGCAGGATGTATTTATTTTGATACGTTGTTCATCCTGAAACGATCTACGATACATTAAAACCCACATAAAGTAACTGGGACTTGGCTTAAATTACTACAACCCCAAGAGTTACAAATGGCGCCCAACGTGATTCATTTGCTTTGCCCCGGATTGAAGAGATTTTTGATTGTTTAGGTGGTGCCAAATATTTTTCCACCCTAGATATGAAATCAGGATATTATCAGGTTGAAATTGAAGAAAGTCACAAAGATCGAACTGCTTTTACTTTAGGGCCTTATGGTTTATGGGAGTTCAATAAGCTTCCTTTTGGTTTAACAAACAGTCCTGCTACATATCAAAGGTTAATGCAAGAGTGTTTAGGAGATTTGCATTTGAAAATATGTGTTGTTTATATTGATGACCTTATTATCTTTAGCAAAACATTTGAAGAACATTTGGAAAATTTAGAAAAGGTTTTTGAAAGATTGAATGAAGCCAATTTGAAATTAGCACCTGAAAAATGTCATTTCTTTAAGCCAAAGGTCTCATTTCTTGGACATGTGGTAAGTGGTGATGGTATTGAAGCAGACCCTGCCAAAATAGAAAAAGTTATTAATTGGCCTACACCATCAAATTCAGATGAATTAAGGAGTTTTTTAGCCTTTGCAGGATACTATAGGCGTTTCATTAAGAATTTTAGCAAGATTTCAAGACCCTTGAATGATTTATTACCTCCCACTGTGTCTAAGCGTTGTGCTAAGAAGAAGATGAAAGAATGGGTATGGACAGAAATTGAGGAGAGAGCATTTTTAAATTTGAAAGATATTTTAACCACTCCCCCCATCCTTGCATACCCCGATTTTAGTTTGCCATTCGAATTACACACCGATGCTTCTTCAAAGGGCTTAGTTGCTGTACTCTACCAGAAGCAAGGTGAGCATAAAAAGGTTATTGCTTATGCAAGTAGGTCTCTGAATAAATCAGAGCAAAATTATTCTGCGTATAAGTTAGAGTTTTTAGCCTTGAAGTGGTCAATAACAGAAAAGTTTTCAGACTACCTTGTAAATAATGATTTTTTAGTTTTAACTGACAACAACCCTTTAACATATATTTTAACATCAGCCAAATTAGATGCTACTGGTCAAAGATGGGCATCAGCTCTCAGTCAATATACTTTTAAAATCCAATATAGAAGTGGTGTTAAAAATGCTGATGCTGATGGTCTCAGTAGGTATCCACAAGCAAATGTTAGGATTGGACATGGTATAACAGAAATGGATTCTGATACAGTTAAAGTAATTTGTGGCAATATTGTTTATAGTCCTTGCATTGAGGTATTATCTAATAGTATTAATATCATAGATGCCACAGATGAGTATGGTCAAACATTTGCTCAGATTGAAATGAGAGAAATTAGGAGAAAGCAAAGAGAGGACAAGTTAATAGATAGATGGAGAATTGCAACTACTGATCAGAAGGTACCAAATGGCAGTTTTAATCAAGCAGATATGATTATGAAGAAACAATTCAAATATTTTGTTATACAGAGAGGCATATTATTTAGAAAAGTATTAGAAAATGATCAGGAGATCAAGCAGTTAGTATTACCCACTTGTTATAGGGATGAAGTTTTGAGAGGGTTGCACAATGATGTAGGACACCCAGGGAAAGATAGGACTCTTAAGCTTTTAAAGCAACGATTTTATTGGCCAGGCATGTCCACTGATGTTGATAACTGGGTAAGGAAATGTGATCGATATCTCAGAAGGAAAAGTAATACCAATCAAAGAGCCCCATTAGTGAATATACACACAACTTACCCCTTAGAGTTAGTCTGTATTGATTTTTTAACCCTTGAAACGTCCAAAGGTGGTATTTCGAATATATTAGTAATAACTGACCATTTTACAAAATTTGCTATGGCAGTTCCAACGAAAAACCAAACTGCTAAAACTACAGCAGAGGCTATTTTTCATAATTTCATTGTTCATTATGGTATACCAGCAAGGTTACATTCTGATCAAGGACCTAATTTTGAGTCGGAAACTATTAAAGAGCTTTGCAAGTTAACAAATATTCGCAAAAGCCATACAACCCCTTTTCACCCCCAATGCAACTCAGGTCCAGAGAGGTTCAACCGTACTATCTTGGACATGTTAGGTACACTAGAAAATGACAAGAAAAATGACTGGGTGAAATACATTAATTTTCTAGTGTTTGCATATAATTGTACTCCTCACGAGTCTACACATTTTTCTCCTTATGAGCTTATGTTTGGGAGAAAGCCAAAGTTACCAATGGAAGCAAGGTTTGAGCGAGCATATGAGGAAGAAGAGATTATTAGTAAAGATACAAGAGAGTATATGAGTTCATTGAAAGAGAGAATGGTTAAAACAAAAGATATAGTTGAAAGGTACATCGAACAAGCTAAAAATAAACAGAAAAAGTATTATGATAGAAAAGCTAAAGCTGTTAAAATTCAAGTAGGTGACAAGGTTTTGGTTAAGGTTTTAGCTCATAAAGGACGTCATAAGATTGCAGATAAATTTGAGGAAGAGGTTTATGACGTCGTAGAGCAAGTCAGTCATGATATTCCCGTTTTCAGAGTGAAAGGAGAAGACAGTGGTAGACTAAAAACTCTTCACAGGAATCATTTGTTCTTGGTTGCCACTCAGAGCAATGATGTAAAAGAGGAGGAGTTAGCTACTGGTGAAGTAGGAGAAGACGTAGTTGATGAGGACAGTAGTGAAGAAGAGAGAGAGAAAGGCCAGCTGGCAGTGGAAGAAGAAGATAGTGACGTCACAGATTCAGAGGAAGAAGCAGGTGATATTGTTATTGTAACAAGAAAAGGGGACGCCCATTATCCTGTGAGACCTCCTCGAAGAAATGAGATTCAGAGTACGGCAAAGGAGTCAGATTTGACTAATAGTCATGAAAAGATTCCTGATAGAGCAAGAGAGCCAATTGCGAGAAGTAGGAAAATAAGTCAGATAGATGAAACTTATGGTATAGAAGTATCAGAGTTAGAGGGAGAAAGTGTAGTTGGATTAGTGAACAGTGAGAATGGTGCAGAAAGATATGTTGGTGAATTGCCTAACATTGAGGATGCAGTAGAGAATGAAGAGACTGCAGTGAAAAGAGCTGCGATGAGAGATAATGGGAATATGAGTGTTGAGACTGACCAGGATGATACAGAAAGAAAGACTGCTGAACAATGCAGTGCTGGAAGTGAAACTTCCAACAGTAGTAAACCATTACCAGCTCCTAGGAGATCGACAAGAGATAGAAGGTTGCCAGTACGGTATAGTGATTATTGTATGAAGAGCATGGTCACAAGACCAATAGACTCTAGGTTTGAGGCTCTGAGTACATTAATATCTTCTGGTATTTTAAATGATATGGATGTTGAAGTGGCCAAAAGGATGGTCAATAGTATTTTACAATGATTTCTTATTTTCAGATGATGATTTTGATTTTTTTTTACCTATTAATTTTGTACAGATAACAGATATTTATTATTGAGTTCAATGGAAAATAACAGAACAATGCTTTAAGGAAGAGCTATCTTTGAAAGGATATTGATAATTGTGAGAACACAATTTCAAGGTTGGCGGGGACAGTAGTCCAAATATTTTCAGAGGTTTAGACATTTATTGAGTGTCTTTTGCTAGCTGAAGTATAGCTGTGAGAGATGGTTATCAATAAAGTGGTGCAGTTTTAGTAGATTGTGCTAGATAGTAGATTGGTTAGTTCATGTATTACTGATAACAGTAATTTCAGATGGTGTAAAGTAATTAGTAATTACTTAAAATTCATAGTAGTTTAGAAGACATGTTGAACAAGTTAGTAAGTAATTATAGTTATAACTATTATTGTATGTTTTGCAATATGCATTTGCAAGCAGACGTTTGATTTTTTTTTGTTTGACAGCTACTTATGTTTTTTTTATGACGAGGACGTCATTCCTCAAGCAGGGGGGATGTGTAACAAGGGTAAAAAAATTGGTAAATTCATTATAATTGAATTATCTCCCTTTAACCATTAAATGTATCCATGTAAATACTATGATGTTTTTTAATAGAGTTACCAAACATGCCTTTGTTGTTTTTAACTGTTGTCTTAGAGTTACCTGGTTTGACCTACAGGTCTTTCCCGCTTTTTCTTGTCCACTGGTCACTTGGACAAAGGATCTCAGAGAGGAAGGGTCGAGACTTTGAAAATAGTATTTTCTAGGATAAAGGTTAGTTAATTTATTTAAAGAACAGATCTCATTTTAGTACATTGTTTCAAGAAAGCTTTTGGTAACTTGTCAATGTTAAATTACTGTGTTTTATATTATAAGATTGTAAGAGTTCTTGGAAATATCTTTTTGGAATTCAGTTGTTAAGGTTTTCTAAATCAATGATCTAATTTGCACCTTCTCCTTTATATTCACTGTTTTAATATTTCCAAAACAGGTGACAGATATAGAATATAGATGAGAGTGAGGGAGAGCTTGAATAAGCATCCAGTCCATAATTGGTGAGTTCTGTGTGCTGAGTGTATTGCTTTTGTATTGTAATGCAATGTATTGTATTGTGACAATGTGTATTGTATTGTAATGCTTTATTTGTGTAATGTCATAATGTGTTTATGCATCCGTATATCTTACTAGTTTGTCAATATAATTACTATGATATGCATTTACTATATTAATATCAGACTGATATAACGTAAAATATCGGGTCACTAGAATATATCTCATTTTGATGAAATGATGATGTTTATTATGTGTTTATTCTGTGTTGCAGGATGTATTTATTTTGATACGTTGTTCATCCTGAAACGATCTACGATACATTAAAACCCACATAAAGTAACTGGGACTTGGCTTAAATTACTACAACCCCAAGAGTTACAAATGGCGCCCAACGTGATTCATTTGCTTTGCCCCGGATTGAAGAGATTTTTGATTGTTTAGGTGGTGCCAAATATTTTTCACCCTAGATATGAAATCAGGATATTATCAGGTTGAAATTGAAGAAAGTCACAAAGATCGAACTGCTTTTACTTTAGGGCCTTATGGTTTATGGGAGTTCAATAAGCTTCCTTTTGGTTTAACAAACAGTCCTGCTACATATCAAAGGTTAATGCAAGAGTGTTTAGGAATTTATTTAAAAATGTGTTTAATTCCTTTTTTTAAAATTTTAGAAAAGGTTTTTGAAAGATTGAATGAAGCCAATTTGAAATTAGCACCTGAAAAATGTCATTTCTTTAAGCCAAAGGTCTCATTTCTTGGACATGTGGTAAGTGGTGATGGTATTGAAGCAGACCCTGCCAAAATAGAAAAAGTTATTAATTGGCCTACACCATCAAATTCAGATGAATTAAGGAGTTTTTTAGCCTTTGCAGGATACTATAGGCGTTTCATTAAGAATTTTAGCAAGATTTCAAGACCCTTGAATGATTTATTACCTCCCACTGTGTCTAAGCGTTGTGCTAAGAAGAAGATGAAAGAATGGGTATGGACAGAAATTGAGGAGAGAGCATTTTTAAATTTGAAAGATATTTTAACCACTCCCCCCATCCTTGCATACCCCGATTTTAGTTTGCCATTCGAATTACACACCGATGCTTCTTCAAAGGGCTTAGTTGCTGTACTCTACCAGAAGCAAGGTGAGCATAAAAAGGTTATTGCTTATGCAAGTAGGTCTCTGAATAAATCAGAGCAAAATTATTCTGCGTATAAGTTAGAGTTTTTAGCCTTGAAGTGGTCTATAACAGAAAAGTTTTCAGACTACCTTGTAAATAATGATTTTTTAGTTTTAACTGACAACAACCCTTTAACATATATTTTAACATCAGCCAAATTAGATGCTACTGGTCAAAGATGGGCATCAGCTCTCAGTCAATATACTTTTAAAATCCAATATAGAAGTGGTGTTAAAAATGCTGATGCTGATGGTCTCAGTAGGTATCCACAAGCAAATGTTAGGATTGGACATGGTATAACAGAAATGGATTCTGATACAGTTAAAGTAATTTGTGGCAATATTGTTTATAGTCCTTGCATTGAGGTATTATCTAATAGTATTAATATCATAGATGCCACAGATGAGTATGGTCAAACATTTGCTCAGATTGAAATGAGAGAAATTAGGAGAAAGCAAAGAGAGGACAAGTTAATAGATAGATGGAGAATTGCAACTACTGATCAGAAGGTACCAAATGGCAGTTTTAATCAAGCAGATATGATTATGAAGAAACAATTCAAATATTTTGTTATACAGAGAGGCATATTATTTAGAAAAGTATTAGAAAATGATCAGGAGATCAAGCAGTTAGTATTACCCACTTGTTATAGGGATGAAGTTTTGAGAGGGTTGCACAATGATGTAGGACACCCAGGGAAAGATAGGACTCTTAAGCTTTTAAAGCAACGATTTTATTGGCCAGGCATGTCCACTGATGTTGATAACTGGGTAAGGAAATGTGATCGATATCTCAGAAGGAAAAGTAATACCAATCAAAGAGCCCCATTAGTGAATATACACACAACTTACCCCTTAGAGTTAGTCTGTATTGATTTTTTAACCCTTGAAACGTCCAAAGGTGGTATTTCGAATATATTAGTAATAACTGACCATTTTACAAAATTTGCTATGGCAGTTCCAACGAAAAACCAAACTGCTAAAACTACAGCAGAGGCTGTTTTTCATAATTTCATTGTTCATTATGGTATACCAGCAAGGTTACATTCTGATCAAGGACCTAATTTTGAGTCGGAAACTATTAAAGAGCTTTGCAAGTTAACAAATATTCGCAAAAGCCATACAACCCCTTTTCACCCCCAATGCAACTCAGGTCCAGAGAGGTTCAACCGTACTATCTTGGACATGTTAGGTACACTAGAAAATGACAAGAAAAATGACTGGGTGAAATACATTAATTTTCTAGTGTTTGCATATAATTGTACTCCTCACGAGTCTACACATTTTTCTCCTTATGAGCTTATATTTGGGAGAAAGCCAAAGTTACCAATGGAAGCAAGGTTTGAGCGAGCATATGAGGAAGAAGAGATTATTAGTAAAGATACAAGAGAGTATATGAGTTCATTGAAAGAGAGAATGGTTAAAACAAAAGATATAGTTGAAAGGTACATCGAACAAGCTAAAAATAAACAGAAAAAGTATTATGATAGAAAAGCTAAAGCTGTTAAAATTCAAGTAGGTGACAAGGTTTTGGTTAAGGTTTTAGCTCATAAAGGACGTCATAAGATTGCAGATAAATTTGAGGAAGAGGTTTATGACGTCGTAGAGCAAGTCAGTCATGATATTCCCGTTTTCAGAGTGAAAGGAGAAGACAGTGGTAGACTAAAAACTCTTCACAGGAATCATTTGTTCTTGGTTGCCACTCAGAGCAATGATGTAAAAGAGGAGGAGTTAGCTACTGGTGAAGTAGGAGAAGACGTAGTTGATGAGGACAGTAGTGAAGAAGAGAGAGAGAAAGGCCAGCTGGCAGTGGAAGAAGAAGATAGTGACGTCACAGATTCAGAGGAAGAAGCAGGTGATATTGTTATTGTAACAAGAAAAGGGGACGCCCATTATCCTGTGAGACCTCCTCGAAGAAATGAGATTCAGAGTACGGCAAAGGAGTCAGATTTGACTAATAGTCATGAAAAGATTCCAACCAATTGAAGTAGGAAAATAAGTCAGATAAAATATCAGAGTTAGAGGGAGAAAGTGTAGTTGGATTAGTGAACAGTGAGAATGGTGCAG
>CM037784.1:64743322-64793322 GCA_021229015.1 Solen grandis
TTTACATTAAGCGTTGTCGTTTTCTGTTCAGTTTTGTAGAAAAGTCACAATTTTTTACAATGCAATTTTTCTATTTCAGGATATGTTCGCGAAGCGCTTGGCGTCGAAGCTGTGAATTCAGACGGCTTTCCAAGATTTGTTGATAAACCTCCAACGGTGTGTTCGTTTCATAGCACAGGCAAGATCGGACACACATATGTGTCTGCAAGTCAGATGTACATGATTTGGCAAAGCCTCAACAATGAAACAACAAGACTCTGTTGTATCAAGAGGGACAACAAAAACTGTGGTTAATAATCAAGATTTTTGTACTTCAATTTGTTTTTGAAATTATGAATAGTTTATTCGAAACATTCGGACTAAGTTAGTTTGTTTTTTTCTCAAGCTTGAATATTTTATGTAATAAAATGGACGTTTGAAAAAATCTCAACAATAAAAAAATAATCGGCAAACTTCTCAATAACACATGTATATGTATCATCATTTAGATCGGATTTTCTAGGTTGTAAAAAATGGACATACAAGATATTTTTATATAGCGTACGCTTATACGATATCGCGTGCGAACCTCCCCGTTTGCGCACGATAGTTATAGCTACATATATCATGCGCCATTGCGTGCGGACGACGTTGTTATCACGTGTTAGTTATCGTGTTCGCACACGGCAACTATCGCGTTCGCACGTGTTATCCCGTGCGCATGCGATATAAACATCTTTCCTTATCCATTATTTTTATAAATACACCACATTTCGTTAGCACTTTTTTCACATATAGATACGTTCAAAAGTGCTTTACAAATATCTTAGAATACACATTAAAAAATCACATACATTTAAAGGAACCAACAACTTAAGTTAGAAATAAACTAAAATTAGCATACGATAGATAACAGTAGGTGTTTAAAGTAGATGAAAAAATGGTAGCAGCTAAGTCCCATCAAATGATACTAAAATAGTTCTTCTATAAAAGTTTAATGAGCTAAAACAAATAATATATAACGTTAATTAAACATGTTAAAACCAACCGGATTTAAGGAAATTTTATATAAAGATATTAAAATACTCCATTTGAATATGTGACCTTTAAATCATAAATCATGAATACAGAAATCGAAATTTTGCCATTATGATCACTATAGTGTCAAGCAATGAGATTCGTTTTTAAAAATTTCAAAACTACAAGACTGGCGTAAAGATACTGGCAACGAGTTCCATAGTTGTGTAGCACTAACAGCAACTCCGCGCATCGGTTACGTCAGGCAACGCTACTTTACAACTGTAAGGGGAGGTAACTACTGCGGCGGAGTTCGTAACAGTAAATCATCACTGTTTTACTTCTAGGTACGACCAGTGTTGGATCTAGTTTAGTACACGGCTAGCTCACTAACGTAATCTGACATCACTTGATAACGGAGGTCGTAACTTTCTACAAATGTATGCTACCATAATATCCTATGCACGGTTCGATGTCCCTTCCGACAGTATTTTAGCGAGCCTGTCTTGAGGATATTTTTGGGAGCGATTGTGCACATGTTTTCTTATATACCAATTACATAAAATGTTTAAATGGTATATGAACACAATTTAAACTGGTGTGTATCATATTTACGGAATGGGCGACTTTGGTCAATAATCTCCCCTGGCAACTCTCCAAAATGTGTAGTTTCTTTTTATTGGATCCCTTTGTTTTTATCCGTAGATACTTTGCATTGCTTGATTGGGTTTAAACTGAAATATCTCTACAGTTATTTGATAAAATTCAGAGCAACTACATGTGTATATTTTTTAATGGTTTGGCACCAGTCACTTTAACGATTTTAACATTTTGGTCAACACATAAGTGATTATTAACGTCAAACCAATGAAAACATCCCAATAGCTTATAAGGATAAAAACAAAGCATTTCAACCGAAAGGACCTATGTACATTTAGAATGTATCGGTTTTTATCCATGTAATTAAGGGGAGTCAGAAGGGGAGATAACTGACCAAAGTCCCCCATTGGGCGAACCTAGTGAACACTCAAATTAAGTACGCGGGAAACCCCAACACATCATGTTTTAGTTTTGTATGTCGTCATTCTGAGCATCCGTTTCTCTACCTTAAAAACTGAATAAACTCTCAATATTGTAAATATGTTCGAAAAATTGTATATAACTTTACAAATTGGATGCTGAGATTAAGAAAAGGGTTGAAAAATCAATTTTGTGTCAAAAATAAATATTTAAGGGACACATTAATTGTCCGTGGCATAAAAGCACGAAGAACTAATTTCTCTATGATGTTGCATAACTATCACTTGACCATGCGGAGGAATATAGTTTGTTTGATGCAAAGGTGGCTCTAAGATAATTTTGGATAGTAAATATGCAGGTTTCAATCATTTTATGTTGTTACAATAACCCATATAGAAAGGTTGAAGTCCAATACAAATCCATGTAACAGTCACATTAAGCTATCGACCTCAGTTACTTCCTTGTGTTAATTGTTACACTATAAATGATCGAAACCTGTATATCTGCTATCCGAAATTAACTACGAGCCACCCACTGACTTTCGCAGCGCAGCCAATCATTTGCATAATTACTTCAATCTATAAATAGAGACTGAACCGTCACATACTGATTACAAATCAAAGCGCTGATAGCGCTGAGAGAACATGATTTTCACATTTCTTTTGTTTATCAAAGTAAATTAAATAAACGGGGATCAAATTTTCAAGCGATGCTAATCAATCCAATTTTACAAATCTGCTTTCACTTTGCGTTAACAAGGTCGTTACAAGAAAATATGAAGAAAAAAAACAAAAACATTTGTTTCAATGGACTGCTAACAATTAGTATATCGCCTCTCTTACTCTCCCTATACCTCTTGCCTACAGTTTACAAGATTATATATCAATGGCATCTATTATATGCATATCTAAATCAAAAGAAAGCAAATCTTTAACTAATTAAATTAATATATTTCAGTAATTTATTTAGGTTAGGTATCTGGCAAAAAAAGTTACCCAGCAGATCTTCAGCTCGTCAAACCCTCTTTCGCTTGAGACACTCACAACTTCAGTGCCTTCAGCGCTAAATGGTTTATAACAACGGTAGGCAAGAGGGTTATTTTTATTCCATAAATCAAAACACATTTAAAGTTACACCTGAAAATACCATGTTTTACAAGAGTCTAATTGCGGGCCCCAAAAGGGAGACCTGCTATATTCACACTACCTGTCGAGGCGGTATATGGAGAATTTGCGACACTTTCTTCATAGTTAAAAAAGGCTTTCTTTTAACACGAAAATTCGGGACACAGTCTTTGGTACAGTCCACTATTTTTTGCTTATTATGTCGTCACAACCAATTATTTCTCCGGGATTTCAATTTGCAAATAAAAATTCAATCTTTCCGTTTAACCATGAAAAACCAAGCGATTTCTATTAAATAACGACTTAATCTTGCTATACAAACAAGAAAAAGTCAATCACAGCAGAGAGCGGGCGTTTATATTTAGAAAGAGCGTGAGTTTGTGTAAAGGAATAAAACTACATAGTACTAAGCGTGATGCCACCGTTGTACAGTAGGTAATGCGTCGATCTTATTTTTTTTTTTTTTTGCTTCCCTTACATTTTTTCACCATCTAGCATATTTACAGTTCCTTAATTTATGATTTATCTTTCGTTTTTAGTACAGACCATAAAGTAGTCTAAATTTAAACACAGAGTACTGCTTTTCGTATTGCTTGAATTAATCTACATTTAGCACCTATTTCACTCCTCTGCCCAATTAACCTCTCTATTTAATTTATTTTAATTAAATTGTCCTTTAAGCAGGGTTGAACTGTATTTACAAATACTAGTCGGATAATCTTTAACTTTACAATCTGACTGCCCGTTCATTTTTTTGTACGAGAATACATCAAATTTTCTTAGTCATATTTTAAATGTTACATTTATATAAATAAAGTTATAGTGAGTTTTTTTTTTTTTTTTTGAAGAAATAACTTTTGAATTTGCAAATAAAATATTTAAAGCATTGATCTTTTATAGAGTATTATTTGCTCACATGAGTTTTGTTTATTTGTTTATTGGATTTAACGTCCCACTGACGATATTTCAGTCATTTGGAGACGATGTCTACTTGAGACAGATATAGTGCTGCCATTCTACAGTATCGCGCCGTAGACACGTGGCATGATACCACACCCAGTCACATAATCCTGACACCAGGCCAACCATTCCTGGAACTAACCTTCGTATGCTGAGCGCCAAGCAAGGGAGCTATACCAGTATCGCATGAGTTTTCTTCACCAGTAAGACTGGTAGAAGGACAAAGACCATGATGAACAGTTCGTGTGACGTCCAGAGCTTTCAAAAGCTTTACAAAAATTTGGAAGTCTACATGTCTGTCGCCTTGTTTGTGGGCCCGCTGTGTTACTCTGTATCACAGTAATTCTTGTTGTTTTCTTCAATGATTTCGGTAATAAGACTATAGTGAGAAATATCTATGAATGATAATCATATACTTTACTAGAAGATAATATATATTCACATTCATTGCGGTAAGTGTTTCCCCTCGTGACTAGTTAAAAGGAATGTGGCGTTAAATTTTTTTAAAATATTGTCAAGTCATATGATTAAAACCCTGTAACATTAAATATCCTTTATACCGTATGATATATACAATGACACAGACGTGACATGTGCAGGTTTTTATCTATCCCGTGGAACGACATCAAAACGAGATAATTTAATCGTGGGAAGGAGTAAAAAAGTCGGGAAAAAAGCCGTGAGCAAGAGTTATTAAGTCATGGCGACGAGTAACTAAGCCGTTGGAACGATATAGATACTGTCGTGGAGGTTGGTTATGAAATCGTGGGGAGTTTAAAATTCGCCGACTACCCAACTAATTGTCTCGCGACAATTATGCTTTAAAGAACAGCCGCTTAAGTAATATCTTACACGTGTCACGTCTGTGCCACCGTAGATATAAGATTGGAATATCATTCTTGTTCATTTATAACTGCAAAAAAGAATTTCATATGAAAAATTCAATGCAGCATTATTTGAGTCCTACAACAACGTTTTAACTCTTGTGTAAGAATGCGTAACTTTCTGTGCTGATAGCGGAAGTAAGCTTTACACGTGCTACTTGGATGCCCGTATGGCATTTGATGGTGTATGGCATAATGGGCTGTTTTACAAACTCAAGCAAATGGGCATATCAGGTAAACTTTGGCTTTCTTTGGTCGAGTTACATCGTAATCTGTACAGCCGGGTACTTTATAAAGGATTTACATCAGACTGGTTCCCTGTACAACGTGGAACCAGACAAGGGGGCATTTGCTCCCCGTTCCTCTACCTGTGTTACATCAATGATCTGATCAGGGGATTAGTTGCTTCGGGGTACAGGTTGACAATAGGTAATACAAGCTTTGCTGCCCCGACAGTAGCCGACGATATGGCTCTGCTCTCCTTGTCAATATCAGGATTACAATCGTTATTGAATATATGTCACGCTTACGCATATAAATGGCGTTTTCAATATAACTATTCCAAATGTGCAATAGTAGTTTTTAATGAGAGCAAGATATCCGCCTTGCGTGCAGTCCGTAAGTGGACCCTAGGGTCATATGTGATAACAGAAGTAGACCGTTACGTTCACCTAGGTGTCCCATGTCATACCGACTATGCACGATCGCAGAGGGCGAGGGAAGTTAGTTCAAATATCAGACGAACTTTCTTCAGTCTTGCTGACTATGTATTTAATGGTAACGGTCTTAATCCACTATCATGCAAACGTGTGTATGATCACATTGTACTTCCAAAATCTCTATTTGGGACAGAATGTTTATACAATTTAACTGATTGCGAGATAATGTGTATCGAACGTGCCCATAGACTCTGTATTAAATCGATGCAACAATTAAGCATACGCACGCGAACTGATATAGCTTTAAGTCTTTTAAATGCATTACCTATAATTGCAGAAATTGAAAAAAGGAAACTCACACTACTTGGTCAATTGTGTCGCCTTGAAAGAAATTGTGCCGTAAAACAACTATTTTTAGTAAGATTAGCCTCTTACGAACTCAAATTAAACAAAAACGGATTTATTTCAGACATCTACAATATTTTAGTTAAATTGAATCTTACTAGCTACCTAGATGAATTCATAAACCACGGGGTATTTCCAAGTAAATATAGATGGAAAGAAATGGTTAGTAAAAGTATATGGCACTTGTATATATTGATCTGGGAATATAAAATAAACAGTAATGAATTCGATCGATTCCGCTCCGTACATTCCAATTTTCAGTATAGCGACGTTTGGTTATATGCAGTACGCTGTCCGAGACTTTTAACCCAATGCAAATCTGTGACCAAATTGATTTCGTACTTATCTAGGTTCGATGAAAGATGTCCTAAATGTTTAGTTATGATTACCGGCAAATGTCTGACTGACCACATTTTGTTAGACTGTCCCTTTATGTTAGCTTATAGGCAGCGGCTTATGTGCAAAATACAAAGTCTATTTAGCCCACAAGTAAAAGACACGATGCAAAATTTGGAAAATAAAGTTGTTTTTTTTTGTTGTTGTTGAGGCCCCATCAGGGAAAACCCCATTTATTATCCCCGTAATAGGTTCAATAGGGGTCGGAGAGCCATCCCCAATTGTCCTTACAATAATGAGAAGAAACAAGAATAGAGTACTAAAGTAACATACTATAGGCACATTATTGATTACATTTAGAATATGCATGGTATTAAATAATCCTATTTAAACCTATATCATTAAGGATAACAATACATAGAAGTACATACATTAATATTAATATGGACTGTAGAACAATTGGAAAAGACTGCTAACAAAATAATTTACTATGATAAGAGAGTCTTGATATATCCAGTTAAACTCCTACAATATTACATACACATGATGCATATGTATTTATATAATCTGAATTTCCTATCCTTAAAAATATAAGAATGATATTCAAGACTTTAATGTATTCAATTTTGTCATTTTCTTTATACTTTAAATATCGTTGGAGATTGAATATATCATTTAAAAGTAAGATTTATTTATATAAATTTAAAAAAGGGAGCCTTTTTTATGTGTTGAGTAATAATATATAACGTAAATGCATTATGCTTAAATAGAGAGAGGGAGAGAGAGAGAGAGAGAATGTTAAATCTAAAAATCACATTCATTAATATATTTTTTTTAAAGTTAGGAGGAGAAACAAATAGAATAATAATAATTGGTCAAAGTTGCAAGTGTTTTTGGTGATGATGGTTAGTATTTATCCCATTTAAAATACTTTTTATGAATAATTTGTAATGTTGGAGAAAGGAGTCCATTTTTTGTTAAACTCTATTATATTATCATTCATTAATGCAATGAATTGTTCAGTTTTGTAAAATTTAAACACACGTTTTTGGAAGCTATTTATGTTGGGACATTGGCAATGTTCTTTAATCATAAAAGAGGTGTATAATTGTTTCATCTTCTGTATGACAGAAAGAGCAGTAACTATTATCTTTTATATTCATATTCTTAAGTAAAACATTAGTTCCAATTATCCTATGGTTAATTCTTGTTTGAAACCACTGTAGAGTTGAGTCTTTGTTGCAAATGAATTTTATTTTTTTCTAATATGATGATTAGTGGGAGAGGAATATTTGGGTCTTGCAGTTTTTTATCTAAACAACACAATTTACTTTTTTTCATGTAACATTTTACTGCTGAAATCAAACTAGCATATTCTAAAAAGTTAGAGAAAGCACCATATTTGTTTTTAAATTCTTCAAATTTTAAGAACGTGCCATTATCATTCAGGATATCATTTACTAGATATATACCTTTTTCTAAATATTTCTTTTTCATTATATAGTTACCTCCGACCTTTATATTATTATTATACCATAAATAAACTCTCTTGAAATCTAAAGATCCAATGGGAATTAATGTATTACTAAAATGATAATAGGACATAAAAACATCTTTCCAAAATGGATTATCAATATCTCCAATAATTTTAAGAATATATTGTGGTCCCAGTTTTAAAAGGTATGATGTTGTATGATATGCTGAAATTGGAAAATTCATATATTTCCTGTTTTCTATGAACATTCTCCTGATCCAGGAATTTTTCAAAGCACAGATAAAATATCTAATATCAACCATTCTTAGACCTCCATCATTGTGGTTCATATATATAACTTTCCTTTTGATTTTATCTGGTTTCCCATCCCATAAAAAGTTAAAGAAAATAGATTCAATTTGTTTAATTATTTTTTCCCCCGGGTTGGGTATTGACAAAATTAGGTGATTAAGTTTAGGAATTGCTAATGTTTTAAGGACCGTTATTTTTCCTATCGGTGTAAGTAATCGTTTTGACCATAGAGATAATAATGTTTCAATTTGATTTATCTTTTCCGTGTAGTTACTGTTAATCATAGTGTTAAGGTTTGTAGAAAATTTTATCCCAAGTAAAGTAAATTCATTAACCCAACTTAAGTCTAAATAAGAACAAAGTTTAAAATTACTGTTTTTATTACTGCCTATCCAAATAACTTTTGTTTTTTTCCATATTAACATTAAGGCCGGAGAATTTTGCATAGAATGTTAAGGTTTCAATGGCATGTTTAAGTGATTTTTCAGTCCCATCTAAAATCAATGAAGTGTCATCAGCAAACTGAGATATTTTAAACTCTGTATTATTTATTGTTATTCCTTTGATGTTTTTGTTATTTCGAATGAGAATAGCCAGCACCTCTGCACATAATATAAATATATACGGGAGAATGGGATCCCCCTGACGACAGCCACGACCTGGATAAAACCAATCAGATAAATGCCCATTAACAAGACAACAAGACTCAATATTTGTATAAAAAGTTTTAATCCATTGTTTAAAAATAGGTCCAAAATTAAAGTAATTTAAAACTTTATCAATGAAAAGCCAAGATACAGAGTCAAAGGCTTTTTCAAAATCTATTAAAAGGAGAAGCCCTGGAATTTTTAATTTTTCTGTGTAAAATATCAAGTCATATATTATTCTTGTGTTTTCTCCTATAAATCTATTAGTAATAAATCCAGTTTGGTCACTTTCAATAATGTTAGAAAGAGTATTTTTTAATCTATTTGCCATACTTGCTGAGGCTATTTTATATGAAACGTTCAGTAAAGAAATAGGTCTCCAATTTTTCAAATAACATTTATCTTTATCACCCTTAGGTATGCAAGTTATTACCCCCTGTTTTTGTGTCACAGATAATTCCCCATGAGATAAACCCGAGTTTAAGGACCTAACAAGAAAGGTTCCAATATCTGTCCAGAAAACTTTAAAAAACTCCACAGTAAAACCAGATATACCTGGACTTTTATTATTTTTCATTTTTTTAAGAGCTTCCAAGCATTCTTTCTCTGATAGTAAACCTTCTAATGATTGTTTTTCACTATCATTTAATTTTTTAACATTATGCTTACCGAGAATTGAATTTAAATTTACATCTAGGGTATCTTTTTTATTGTAAAGAGATTTATAAAATTCTTTTACCTCTTGTAATATGTCACTTTGTTCCGTTATTTGAATATTTTTATTTGTTATTAATTTTGTCATTGATTTGGAAATAAAATTGTTATTCTCAAGACTACAGAAGAATTTACTATTCTTCTCACCCTGATCGATCCATTTTGCTCTAGATCTGATTTTATTTCCTTCCATTTTCTTATCCCTTAATTCCCCGAGTTCTTTTCTTTTTTCCTCTAATAAGGTATGTTTAGTGTATATTTCTTTTTCAAGCAAATTAATTTGATCTAGTAGTAATTTTTCCTTTATATCATCTCTTTTCTTTACTCGAGAGCTATAAGCAATAGTACTACCCCTTATTTCACACAGAAGTGTTTCAAAAAATAGCTGATCTCCTATCGTGAATTTTATTTCTTTATTTGGAATTGTATCAATATCTCTATCTTTTACTTGATTTTCATATACATAATGTGTTTTTGTTTCATATATAGTAGTCTTAATAGTTTTTATATAGTCTAAATCTTTTAAAAGAGAATTATTCATCTTCCAATATGATTTACCCTTTTTAAACTTGCCAAATTCAAGATGTAATTTAACTAATGAATGATCAGTCCTATAACCTGGTAATAACCTTGTATCTACTATCTCTGTCATTAAAGTATTTGATATAATGAAAAAATCTAACCTAGCTTTTTTATTTGTATTCTTTTTGAACCACGTAAATTCTCATTCTCCTGATGCATATCCCTCCAGCAGTCTATAAGGTTATTATCTGAAATAATCTTTAATAGCATATCTCTAGATTTAGGGTTATTGATATGAAGGTAATTAAAGCAGTCTATTTCAGGATTAAGTACTAAGTTAAAGTCTCCTGCAATAATACACGGATTATTAAATTCTTTTATTTTATTATTTAATAAATCATAAAAATCTGGGGAGTCTTTATTAGGCCCATACACATTAACAAGAGTAATTCTTTTATTAAATATTGAACAGTCTACAATAAGAAGATTTCCCAATCTATCACTAAAAGAAGCATGTAATTAAAATTAGGTTTTTATCAATAAAAATTGCAACTCCTCTAGAGTTACTTTTCATATTATTAAAGTAGCAGGTATACCCAAACTCAATGTATATGTTGTTTATTTCTTTATCAATAAAGTGGGTGTCTTGTAGAAAATAAATGGAGCCTTTTTTACTTTTTAAAAAGTCAAAGACATCATTTCTTTTGTTTTTGTCACCAAGACCTTGGGCATTCATTGAATACATAGTTATTTTATCTGTCATTTATAATAATTTGTACAATCATATAACAAGGTGCTGGCTGTCTCCTACAGACTGAACGTTTAGCTTGTTTGTGTATGTAATGGACCCCCCTCCTCCAACAAAGTCGCTTGAACAACTGTAATACCAATAAATACTTTTCTTACTGAAAAAATATTGGGAAAGAGATAGATTACGCGTGTAAGTCTCAACTATCAGTGTCATTTCTAATTTATAAGAAAATCAAGAAAAAAAAAGTCGTGGGGTTTGATAAACAATAATTATTATTATTATTATTATTTTTTTTTTTTTGATTACATGTATATAAAATGAGTATTTACTATCCTTATATAATAAGAGTAAAAGCATTTTGAAACATTTTTTTCTACCATAATTTTACAAAATAAATCTTTTTATCAATTTGCATTGATTTTTTTTATATATATATATTTCGAATTTAAACCCTTTTCCAGATATCAGAAAAACATATAAAGGACATATGAAAGCATTGAAAAAACCTAATCAGCTTGAAAATATCTGAAAACCATTGCACTGCTTGCCTCTGTTGAGACCATTTCCTGAGGTATATTTGACATAGTATAAAGGAAAAACAGTGCATAGTTTAAGCAAACAAAGCGATAAAATAAAAATGATAAACATAATTCATCATGCCAAGGAATAGCATAAGCGTGGATATAAATAAACCAAAACAAACAGAAAAGAACAAAACACATCTCATTGCATCTTGCAATGATAATTATAATTTATATTAACTAAAAGTTAAACTGTTATGTATTTTCCAAACTAATATGGAACTGTTAACACCCTCTTTCCTAGAAGGTACATATGACACACAAATGCTTTTGAAAAAGACTGTGTTAAACAAAAACAAAGCTAAGCAGTATGACACAAAATATAACTGAAAAAGAAAATTCAAAATAGCATGAAACATTCTTTCATTGTGAAGTTACCTTTCAGAGTTTTTTGACTGTTCCATTGATGGTGTTGATGTACCTTTAAACATATAGAAGTATCATTTTTATAAATATGAACAATAATAATGTTGACTGAAAATTTTGTGATATAATTTAGGGGTATTTTACAATACAAACTAAAGGTTTTGTCAAGTCATTTTCACTTACATACTAAAGTTGTGTGACTCACAAGAAAGAACAAACATAACAGTATATGTAAATTAAATACAGCTAATAAAGGTTATTTTTTAGTCAATTAATTTATGTCGGGTAATAATTTAAAGCTTATAAAAACTCTGATTTAGAATTGACTTCTTGACAATATTGAAATATGCTTATCAAAGATTACATGATATATCTATATATAATCTACCCGTATCTCTGGAGTGCTTGCATGATGTAGCTAAATTATCATTTTACATGTACAAAATGTACTATCACTTCATATAAATCTCTAAAGTGGAGAGGTTATTGTATAAATAAATACTCATTACATAAATTTTTCTCACTTATTTACAGCGGAAATGGATAAAGTGAGTTAAACGGATAAAACGGTTGCGGAAAAATAAGGCTGGTTTCCCTATTTCGGGTCCAGGTTCTATAAATAGATCAAATCAACTAGTCTATTTTTAGATAATATGGAAAACCATGTAAACAAATGCTTGAATCAATTTTCATCTGTACATAGAAACAAAAACAGGTCAGGATAACTATGCAATAGCTTATATGCTGTTATAAGCTATTCTCAAGCCTGTTATTCAGTTTGTTGACAGTATTTTATCTAAGTCACTGCGCTGTGTAACTGTAACGATTTTGTCATTTTTTAATACAGCGAAGATTTTCCCGTCCCCCGACCAAGCAGTCTTTACGTTTTCGGAGGCCGCGACCTTTTCCAATAACTTTGCATTTTTGATGGTTAAATCTTCTCTGATCACGATTGATTTCCCCTTCAGCTTTCTTCTGAGGTTTATGGATTGGATTTTGTGTGTTCTTTGAACGAATTTACAGATTATTGGTCTATTCCCATCTGTTCTGAATTTCCCTAATCTGTGCGCAATGTCAATATCCCTTGGCTGGATCTGCATCCCAAGATCATCATTCATCAGCTTGACCACCCTCTCTGCCGTTATATGTACAGATTCTTTCCTGTCAGGGTCATCTAGTCCGTATATTCTGATTGAATTCCGTCTTGTATATTGTTCTAGTTCATTCAACTCGTAATCTTGGTTTTTTGCTGCATTCTTATTTTCTTTTACAAATTGTTATTTGATGTTTCTAATTTATCCTCGAAATCTCCATTTCAAACATTTTCCCCTCAATCTCAGCTGCTCTGTCATCTGCTTTCCCCATGTTTTCCTTAATTATTTCTATAGTGTCATTTATACTTTTGATTTCTCGTTGGATGTGTGATTTTAGTTCCTTTTTAACATGATCTAATTTTTCTGACAATAATTCCGCTGTTAGCATTTTCTTAAATTTATTCTCCATGTACTCTTGAGAAGCTACCTTGTCTAACTTTGTTTGTAAGCTTGTAAGGAGAGAAGACAGGTCATTTGACGGCTCTTTACCTTTAAACAGTGCATCAATCTTAGTTTGAGACTGGGTCGCAGATGACTGAGGAGGATCATCCTTTTGTTTTTGTTTTCGTTTTGGTGTTGAAGGAGTTTCAGGTGATTTTTGTTCATTTTCGAGACCGACCTCATTTTTGTCTTTCACCGGTTGTTTTTTGGCTTTAGAAGTAGAGCTTCGCATCATGTTTAATATAAAAATTCTTTCTATTGTTTAAACTGAACAGAAAATCTTTCAAACGAAATACCTTTTATTCACTTGCATGTATGTCCAGCTTGCTTATTCCAAACTCGATCCTCTTTAAACGTGTATCGATAAAGCCAGTACCTGTACACACCAGCACACGATACGTGTAGAGTGAATGGTCAGTTTGTTTACAAATTTTACACAAAGGAAATTTCCCGCGTTAATCCATTGGCTAGTCCCCAAGTTTAACCTTAAATATCTCATTTATTCCATATCTATTCACAATTCAACTCACCCCACGACGACTTTAGTCCTTTAACCTTCCATCTTAGCTAAGTTTGATTTAGCCAAGATATCTTTATCCACACAAAAATGATATATTTTATCACTCAGCTGACCACCAGTTCTTCACCACTCGGCTTGACCTAAACCTTTTTCTGCAGTTCGATCTTTGTGTAAATAAATAAATAAATAAATAAATAAAGAACCTCTACTGCTACATAATTTGTATAGTCCTTGCCGAAACGAAAAAACAAGGGCTAGTGATATGAAACCAATAGTCAATCTATTTATTTATGTTTTTTTTTTTTTTGGGGGGGGGGGGGGGGGGGGGGGTGGGGGGGGGAGTGCATGACGAAGAAGATAAATGAGGCAATAAAAATAGCTATAGACATGTTTTATGAATACACGTATTGCGATACTTCATAGCTAGTTTAATCCTTGCAGCACAAGGATTAATGTATGAAGAGCGACTGCATAACAATAAACAAACTACAGTTACAAGAGAGAGAGAGAGAGAAAATAGTTGATAAACTAATTCACTAAAGGGAATATACAAAAGTGTCTTAGCACAGTTTTAATTCAAGCCAGTCCAAATGACAATATTGAAACAGCACCCCAAGGAAGCTTTCATATCTATCCTGGAGTTGATTCAAAATAACTGGACATGGTACACCCAGTAACGTATTAACAAATACTTTATTTGCATATAATTGTACTCCTCACGAGTCTACACATTTTTCTCCTTATGAGCTTAATATGTTAGGGAGAAAGCCAAAGTTACCAATGGAAGCAAGGTTTGAGCGAGCATATGAGGAAGAAGAGATTATTAGTAAAGATACAAGAGAGTATATGAGTTCATTGAAAGAGAGAATGGTTAAAACAAAAGATATAGGTGACAAGGTTTTGGTTAAGGTTTTAGCTCATAAAGGACGTCATAAGATTGCAGATAAATTTGAGGAAGAGGTTTATGACGTCGTAGAGCAAGTCAGTCATGATATTCCCGTTTTCAGAGTGAAAGGAGAAGACAGTGGTAGACTAAAAACTCTTCACAGGAATCATTTGTTCTTGGTTGCCACTCAGAGCAATGATGTAAAAGAGGAGGAGTTAGCTACTGGTGAAGTAGGAGAAGACGTAGTTGATGAGGACAGTAGTGAAGAAGAGAGAGAGAAAGGCCAGCTGGCAGTGGAAGAAGAAGATAGTGACGTCACAGATTCAGAGGAAGAAGCAGGTGATATTGTTATTGTAACAAGAAAAGGGGACGCCCATTATCCTGTGAGACCTCCTCGAAGAAATGAGATACAGAGTACGGCAAAGGAGTCAGATTTGACTAATAGTCATGAAAAGATTCCTGATAGAGCAAGAGAGCCAATTGCGAGAAGTAGGAAAATAAGTCAGATAGATGAAACTTATGGTATAGAAGTATCAGAGTTAGAGGGAGAAAGTGTAGTTGGATTAGTGAACAGTGAGAATGGTGCAGAAAGATATGTTGGAAAAGAGCTGCGATGAGAGATAATGGGAATATGAGTGTTGAGACTGACCAGGATGATACAGAAAGAAAGACTGCTGAACAATGCAGTGCTGGAAGTGAAACTTCAAAGAGTAGTAAACCATTACCAGCTCCTAGGAGATCGACAAGAGATAGAAGGTTGCCAGTACGGTATAGTGATTATTGTATGAAGAGCATGGTCACAAGACCAATAGACTCTAGGTTTGAGGCTCTGAGTACATTAATATCTTCTGGTATTTTAAATGATATGGATGTTGAAGTGGCCAAAAGGATGGTCAATAGTATTTTACAATGATTTCTTATTTTCAGATGATGATTTTGATTTTTTTTACCTATTAATTTTGTACAGATAACAGATATTTATTATTGAGTTCAATGGAAAATAACAGAACAATGCTTTAAGGAAGAGCTATCTTTGAAAGGATATTGATAATTGTGAGAACACAATTTCAAGGTTGGCGGGGACAGTAGTCCAAATATTTTCAGAGGTTTAGACATTTATTGAGTGTCTTTTGCTAGCTGAAGTATAGCTGTGAGAGATGGTTATCAATAAAGTGGTGCAGTTTTAGTAGATTGTGCTAGATAGAGATTGGTTAGTTCATGTATTACTGATAACAGTAATTTCAGATGGTGTAGTAATTAGCAATTACTGTTAAAAGGTATTAGTAATTGTAGTTGATAAAGTAATTAGTAATTACTTAAAATTCATAGTAGTTTAGAAGACATGTTGAACAAGTTAGTAAGTAATTATAGTTATAACTATTATTGTATGTTTTGCAATATGCATTTGCAAGCAGACGTTTGATTTTTTTTTGTTTGACAGCTACTTATGTTTTTTTTATGACGAGGACGTCATTCCTCAAGCAGGGGGAATGTGTAACAAGGGTAAAAAAATTGGTAAATTCATTATAATTGAATTATCTCCCTTTAACCATTAAATGTATCCATGTAAATACTATGATGTTTTTTAATAGAGTTACCAAACATGCCTTTGTTGTTTTTAACTGTTGTCTTAGAGTTACCTGGTTTGACCTACAGGTCTTTCCCGCTTTTTCTTGTCCACTGGTCACTTGGACAAAGGATCTCAGAGAGGAAGGGTCGAGACTTTGAAAATAGTATTTTATCATGTAATGTTAGATAAAGAATTTAGCATTGTGAGTCTATGGATAAAAGGTTAGTTAATTTATTTAAAGAACAGATCTCATTTTAGTACATTGTTTCAAGAAAGCTTTTGGTAACTTGTCAATGTTAAATTACTGTGTTTTATATTATAAGATTGTAAGAGTTCTTGGAAATATCTTTTTGGAATTCAGTTGTTAAGGTTTTCTAAATCAATGATCTAATTTGCACCTTCTCCTTTATATTCACTGTTTTAATATTTCCAAAACAGGTGACAGATATAGAATATAGATGAGAGTGAGGGAGAGCTTGAATAAGCATCCAGTCCATAATTGGTGAGTTCTGTGTGCTGAGTGTATTGCTTTTGTATTGTAATGCAATGTATTGTATTGTGACAATGTGTATTGTATTGTAATGCTTTATTTGTGTAATGTCATAATGTGTGTTATGCATCCGTATATCTTACTAGTTTGTCAATATAATTACTATGATATGCATTTACTATATTAATATCAGACTGATATAACGTAAAATATCGGGTCACTAGAATATATCTCATTTTGATGAAATGATGATGTTTATTATGTGTTTATTCTGTGTTGCAGGATGTATTTATTTTGATACGTTGTTCATCCTGAAACGATCTACGATACATTAAAACCCACATAAAGTAACTGGGACTTGGCTTAAATTACTACAACCCCAAGAGTTACAAATGGCGCCCAACGTGATTCATTTGCTTTGCCCCGGATTGAAGAGATTTTTGATTGTTTAGGTGGTGCCAAATATTTTTCTACCCTAGATATGAAATCAGGATATTATCAGGTTGAAATTGAAGAAAGTCACAAAGATCGAACTGCTTTTACTTTAGGGCCTTATGGTTTATGGGAGTTCAATAAGCTTCCTTTTGGTTTAACAAACAGTCCTGCTACATATCAAAGGTTAATGCAAGAGTGTTTAGGAGATTTGCATTTGAAAATATGTGTTGTTTATATTGATGACCTTATTATCTTTAGCAAAACATTTGAAGAACATTTGGAAAATTTAGAAAAGGTTTTTGAAAGATTGAATGAAGCCAATTTGAAATTAGCACCTGAAAAATGTCATTTGACCTTATTATCTTTAGCAATTTAGCTGAATAAAATAGAAAAAGTTATTAATTGGCCTACACCATCAAATTCAGATGAATTAAGGAGTTTTTTTAGCCTTTGCAGGATACTATAGGCGTTTCATAAGAATTTTAGCAAGATTTCAAGACCCTTGAATGATTTATTACCTCCCACTGTGTCTAAGCGTTGTGCTAAGAAGAAGATGAAAGAATGGGTATGGACAGAAATTGAGGAGAGAGCATTTTTAAATTTGAAAGATATTTTAACCACTCCCCCCATCCTTGCATACCCCGATTTTAGTTTGCCATTCGAATTACACACCGATGCTTCTTCAAAGGGCTTAGTTGCTGTACTCTACCAGAAGCAAGGTGAGCATAAAAGGTTATTGCTTATGCAAGTAGGTCTCTGAATAAATCAGAGCAAAATTATTCTGCGTATAAGTTAGAGTTTTAGCCTTGAAGTGGTCTATAACAGAAAAGTTTTCAGACTACCTTGTAAATAATGATTTTTTTAGTTTTAACTGACAACAACCCTTTAACATATATTTTAACATCAGCCAAATTAGATGCTACTGGTCAAAGATGGGCATCAGCTCTCAGTCAATATACTTTTAAAATCCAATATAGAAGTGGTGTTAAAAATGCTGATGCTGATGGTCTCAGTAGGTATCCACAAGCAAATGTTAGGATTGGACATGGTATAACAGAAATGGATTCTGATACAGTTAAAGTAATTTGTGGCAATATTGTTTATAGTCCTTGCATTGAGGTATTATCTAATAGTATTAATATCATAGATGCCACAGATGAGTATGGTCAAACATTTGCTCAGATTGAAATGAGAGAAATTAGGAGAAAGCAAAGAGAGGACAAGTTAATAGATAGATGGAGAATTGCAACTATTGATCAGAAGGTACCAAATGGCAGTTTTAATCAAGCAGATATGATTATGAAGAAACAATTCAAATATTTTGTTATACAGAGAGGCATATTATTTAGAAAAGTATTAGAAAATGATCAGGAGATCAAGCAGTTAGTATTACCCACTTGTTATAGGGATGAAGTTTTGAGAGGGTTGCACAATGATGTAGGACACCCAGGGAAAGATAGGACTCTTAAGCTTTTAAAGCAACGATTTTATTGGCCAGGCATGTCCACTGATGTTGATAACTGGGTAAGGAAATGTGATCGATGTCTCAGAAGGAAAAGTAATACCAATCAAAGAGCCCCATTAGTGAATATACACACAACTTACCCCTTAGAGTTAGTCTGTATTGATTTTTTAACCCTTGAAACGTCCAAAGGTGGTATTTCGAATATATTAGTAATAACTGACCATTTTACAAAATTTGCTATGGCAGTTCCAACGAAAAACCAAACTGCTAAAACTACAGCAGAGGCTATTTTTCATAATTTCATTGTTCATTATGGTATACCAGCAAGGTTACATTCTGATCAAGGACCTAATTTTGAGTCGGAAACTATTAAAGAGCTTTGCAAGTTAACAAATATTCGCAAAAGCCATACAACCCCTTTTCACCCCCAATGCAACTCAGGTCCAGAGAGGTTCAACCGTACTATCTTGGACATGTTAGGTACACTAGAAAATGACAAGAAAAATGACTGGGTGAAATACATTAATTTTCTAGTGTTTGCATATAATTGTACTCCTCACGAGTCTACACATTTTTCTCCTTATGAGCTTATGTTTGGGAGAAAGCCAAAGTTACCAATGGAAGCAAGGTTTGAGCGAGCATATGAGGAAGAAGAGATTATTAGTAAAGATACAAGAGAGTATATGAGTTCATTGAAAGAGAGAATGGTTAAAACAAAAGATATAGTTGAAAGGTACATCGAACAAGCTAAAAATAAACAGAAAAAGATAAATTTGAGGAAGAGGTTTATGACGTCGTAGAGCAAGTCAGTCATGATATTCCCGTTTTCAGAGTGAAAGGAGAAGACAGTGGTAGACTAAAAACTCTTCACAGGAATCATTTGTTCTTGGTTGCCATCAGAGCAATGATGTAAAAGAGGAGGAGTTAGCTATGGTGAAGTAGGAGAAGACGTAGTTGATGAGGACAGTAGTGAAGAAGAGAGAGAGAAAGGCCAGCTGGCAGTGGAAGAAGAAGATAGTGACGTCACAGATTCAGAGGAAGAAGCAGGTGATATTGTTATTGTAACAAGAAAAGGGGACGCCCATTATCCTGTGAGACCTCCTCGAAGAAATGAGATTCAGAGTACGGCAAAGGAGTCAGATTTGACTAATAGTCATGAAAAGATTCCTGATAGAGCAAGAGAGCCAATTGCGAGAAGTAGGAAAATAAGTCAGATAGATGAAACTTATGGTATAGAAGTATCAGAGTTAGAGGGAGAAAGTGTAGTTGGATTAGTGAACAGTGAGAATGGTGCAGAAAGATATGTTGGTGAATTGCCTAACATTGAGGATGCAGTAGAGAATGAAGAGACTGCAGTGAAAAGAGCTGCGATGAGAGATAATGGGAATATGAGTGTTGAGACTGACCAGGATGATACAGAAAGAAAGACTGCTGAACAATGCAGTGCTGGAAGTGAAACTTCCAAGAGTAGTAAACCATTACCAGCTCCTAGGAGATCGACAAGAGTTTAGAAGGTTGCCAGTACGGTATAGTGATTATTGTATGAAGAGCATGGTCACAAGACCAATAGACTCTAGGTTTGAGGCTCTGAGTACATTAATATCTTCTGGTATTTTAAATGATATGGATGTTGAAGTGCCAAAAGGATGGTCAATAGTATTTTACAATGATTTCTTATTTCAGATGATGATTTTGATTTTTTTTTACCTTTTAAATTTTTGTACAGATAACAGATATTTATTATTGAGTTCAATGGAAAATAACAGAACAATGCTTTAAGGAAGAGCTATCTTTGAAAGGATATTGATAATTGTGAGAACACAATTTCAAGGTTGGCGGGGACAGTAGTCCAAATATTTTCAGAGGTTTAGACATTTATTGAGTGTCTTTTGCTAGCTGAAGTATAGCTGTGAGAGATGGTTATAAATTTAAAGTGGTGCAGTTTTAGTAGATTGTGCTAGATAGTAGATTGGTTAGTTCATGTATTACTGATAACAGTAATTTCAGATGGTGTAGTAATTAGCAATTACTGTTAAAAGGTATTAGTAATTGTAGTTGATAAAGTAATTAGTAATTACTTAAAATTCATAGTAGTTTAGAAGACATGTTGAACAAGTTAGTAAGTAATTATAGTTATAACTATTATTGTATGTTTTGCAATATGCATTTGCAAGCAGACGTTTGATTTTTTTTTGTTTGACAGCTACTTATGTTTTTTTATGACGAGGACGTCATTCCTCAAGCAGGGGGAATGTGTAACAAGGGTAAAAAAATTGGTAAATTCATTATAATTGAATTATCTCCCTTTAACCATTAAATGTATCCATGTAAATACTATGATGTTTTTTAATAGAGTTACCAAACATGCCTTTGTTGTTTTTAACTGTTGTCTTAGAGTTACTGGTTTGACCTACAGGTCTTTCCCGCTTTTTCTTGTCCACTGGTCACTTGGACAAAGGATCTCAGAGAGGAAGGGTCGAGACTTTGAAAATAGTATTTTATCATGTAATGTTAGATAAAGAATTTAGCATTGTGAGTCTATGGATAAAGGTTAGTTAATGATCTCATTTTAGTACATTGTTTCAAGAAAGCTTTTGGTAACTTGTCAATGTTTAAATTACTGTGTTTTATATTATAAAATTGTAGAGTTCTTGGAAATATCTTTTTTGGAATTCAGTTGTTAAAGGGTTTTTTAATCAATGATCTAATTTGCACCTTCTCCTTTATATTCACTGTTTTAATATTTTTCCCAAAACAGGTGACAGATATAGAATATAGATGAGAGTGAGGGAGAGCTTGAATAAGCATCCAGTCCATAATTGGTGAGTTCTGTGTGCTGAGTGTTTTTGTTTTGTATTGTAATGCAATGTATTGGGATTGTGACAATGTGTATTGTATTGTAATGCTTTTTTGTGTAAGTCTAATGTGTGTTATGCATCCCTATATCTTTAGTTTGTCAATATAATTACTATGATATGCATTTACTATATTAATATCAGACTGATATAACGTAAAATATCGGGTCACTAGAATATATCTCATTTTGATGAAATGATGATGTTTATTATGTGTTTTTCTGTGTTGCAGGATGTATTTATTTTGATACGTTGTTCATCCTGAAACGATCTACGATACATTAAAACCCCATAAAGTAAAATGGGACTTGGCTTAAATTACTACAACCCCCAAGGGGTTACAAATGGCGCCCAACGTGATTCATTTGCTTTGCCCCGGATTGAAGAGATTTTTTATTGTTTAGGGGGTGCCAAATACTTTTCTACCCTAGATATGAAATCAGGATATTATCAGGTTTGAAATTGAAGAAAGTCACAAAGATCGAACTGCTTTTACTTTAGGGCCCTTTTGGTTTATGGGAGTTCAATAAGCTTCCTTTTGGTTTAACAAAAAAGTCCTGTACATATCAAAAGGTTAATGCAAGAGTGTTTAGGAGATTTGCATTTGAAAATATGTGTTGTTTATATTGATGACCTTATTTCTTTAGCAAAACATTTTTTAAGAACATTTGGGGAAAAATTTTGAAAAGGTTTTTGAAAGATTGAATGAAGCCAATTTTAAATTGGGACCTGAAAAATGTCATTTCTTTAAGCCAAAGGTTTTCATTTCTTGGACATGTGGTAAGTGGTGATGGTATTGAAGCGACCCTGCCAAAATAGAAAAAGTTTTTAATTGGCCTCACCCTCAAATTCGATGAATTAAGGAGTTTTTTAGCCTTTGCAGGATATATAGGCGTTTCATTAAGAATTTTGCAGATTTCAAGACCTTAAATGATTTTTACCCCCCACTGTGTCTAAGCGTTGTGCTAAAAAAGATGAAAGAATGGGTATGGAAAAAAATTGGGGGGAGAGAGCATTTTTAAAAATTTGAAAGATTTTTAAACCCACTCCCCCCTCTTGCATCCCCCGATTTTGTTTCCCATTGAATTACACCCCGATGTTCTTCAAAGGGCTTAGTTGTGTACTCTACCAAAAGCAAGGTGAGTTAAAAAGGTTATTCTTATGCAAGTAGGTTCTGAATAAATCGGCAAAAATTATTTGCTATAAGTTAGGTTTTTACCCTTGAAGTGGTCTATAACAGAAAAAGTTTTCAGACTACCTTGTAAAATAATGATTTTTTAGTTTTAATGACAAAACCCTTTAACATATTTTTTAACATAGCCAAATTAGATGTATGGTCAAAGATGGGCATCGCTCTGTCAATATACTTTTAAAACCCAAATTTTAGAAGTGGTTTTAAAAATGCTGATGTGATGGTTCAGTAGGTACCCACAAGCAAATGTTAGGATTGGATGGATAACAGAAATGGATTCTGATACAGTTAAAGTAATTTGTGGCAATATTTTTTAAGTCCTTGCATTGAGGTATTATCTAATGTATTAATACATAGATGCCAAGAGGGTTTTTAGGGGTAAACATTTGTCAGATTGAAATGAGAGAAATTGGAGAAAGCAAAGAGGGAAAATTTAAAATAGATGATGGAGAATTGCAACTATGTCAGAAGGTCCCAAATGGCAGTTTTAATCAAGAGATATGATTTTGAAGAAAAATTAAAATTTTTTGGGTTATACAGAGAGGATATTATTTGAAAAGTATTAGAAAAATGATGGAGACAAGTTTTGTTTTACCCACTTGTTTTAGGGTGAATTTTTTGGAGGGGTTCCCAAAATGTTAGGACACCCAGGGGAAAGATAGGACTCTTAAGCTTTTAAAGAACGATTTTATTGGCCGGGGCATGCCCCTTGATGTTGTAATGGTAAGGAAAGTGTCGATGTTAGAAAGGGAAAAAAATACCAATCAAAGAGCCCCATAGTGTTTTCACCCTTACCCCTTAGATTGTTGTATTTATTTTTTAACCCCTTTAAACGTCCAAAGGTGGTTTTTCGAATATTTGTAATAACTGCCATTTTTCAAAATTTGCTTGGCAGTTTCCAAAGAAAAACCAAACTGCCCAAAAATACAGAGAGGCTATTTTTTAATTCATTGTTATTATGGTATACCCGCAAGGTTACATTTGATCAAGGACCCAATTTTAGTGGAAAATTTTTAAAAAGCTTTGCAAGTTAACAAAATTCGCAAAAGCCCTACAACCCCTTTTCACCCCTGAACTCGGTCCAGAGAGGTTAAACCCTACTTCTTGGAAAGTTAGGTACACTAGAAATGACAAAAAAAATGAGGGGAAAACATTAATTTTCTAGTGTTTGCATTAATTGTACTCTCCCGGTCTACACATTTTTTCCCTTTGAGCTTATGTTTGGGAGAAAACCCAAAGTTACCAATGGAAGAAGGTTTGAGGGCATATGAGGAAGAAGGATTATTGTAAGATACAAGAGAGTTATGAGTTCTTTTAAAGGAGAATGGTTAAAAAAAAAGATAAGTTGAAAAGGTAACGAAAAACCCAAAAAAACAGAAAAAGTATTATGATAGAAAAATAAAGTGTTAAAATTCAGTAGGTGACAAGGTTTTGGTTAAGGTTTTTAGTCATAAAGAGTCTAAGATTGCAGATAAATTTTGAGGAAAAGGGGTTTTTGACGTCGTAGAGCAAGTCAGTCATGATATTCCCGTTTTCAGGTGAAAAGGGAAGACTAAAAACTCTTCACAGGAATCATTTGTTCTTGGTTGCCACTCAGAGCAATGATGTAAAAGAGGGGGAGTTGCTACGGGTAAAGTGGGAAAGCGTAGTTGATGGGGCGTAGTGAAGAAAAAGAAAAAGGCCAGCTGGAGGGGAAAAGAAGAAAGATGTGACGTAAAGATTCAGGGGAAAAAGCAGGTGATTTTGTTTTTTGTAAAAGAAAGGGGACCCCCATTACCTGTGAGCCCCTCGAAGAAATGAGATTCAAGTCGGAAAAGGAGAATTTTGGAAAATTCATAAAAAGTTTCCCTGATAGAGCAAGAGACCCAATTGCGAAAAGTGGAAAATAAGTCGAAAATTTAAACTTAGGTAAGAAGTATCGAGTTGAGGGAGAAAGTGTGTTGGATTAGTGAACATGAGAAGGTGCAGAAAGAATTTTGGTGAATTGCCTAACATTGAGGATGATAGAGAATAAAAGGACTGCAGTGAAAAGAGCTCGATGAAAATAATGGGAAATTGTTGAGAGCCCAGGATGTTACAGAAGAAAGACGCTGAACAATGCAGTGCGGAAGGAAACTTCCAAAATAGAAAACCCTTTACCACCCTAGGAGATCGAAAAGAGTAGAGGTTGCCAGTAGGGTTTTAAGTGATTATTGTATGAAGGAATGGCCAAGCCAAATGACTTGGGTTGGGGTCTGAGTACATAATTTTCGGGTATTTTAAATGATTGGGTTGAAGGGGCCAAAAGGATGGCAATAGTATTTTACAATGATTTCTTTTTTTCAGATGATGTTTTTTGTTTTTTTTTTTCTATTAATTTTTACAGAAAAGTATTTATTATTGATTTAAAGGGGAAAATAACAGAAAATGCTTTAAGGGAAGAGCATTTTTTGAAGGATATTGAAAATTGTGAGAACACTTTTAAAGGGTTTGGGGGGACAGTAGTCCAAAATTTTTCAGAGGTTTAGACATTTATTGAGTGCTTTTGCTAGTGAAGTTAGCTGTGAGAGATGGTTATAAATAAAGGGTGCAGTTTTAGTAATTTGCAGAAGAGTTGGTTAGTTCATGTATTTGAAAACAGTAATTTAGATGGGTAAAAATTAGCAATTACTTTTTAAAAGGTATTAGTAATTGTATTGAAAAAAGAATTTAGTAATTATTTAAAAATTCATGTAGTTTAGAAGACATGTTGAAAATTTAGAAAGTAATTATAGTTATAACTATTATTGTAGTTTTCAATATGCTTTGCAAGCAGACGTTTGTTTTTTTTTTTGTTTGAACTATTTATGTTTTTTTTTTGACGAGGAGTCTTTTAAACGGGGGGGTGTGAAACAAGGGAAAAAAAATTGGGTAAATTATTTAATTAATTATCCCCCTTTAACCCATTAAATGTTCCATGAAAATACTATTGTTTTTTAATAGAGTTACCAAACGCCTTTTTGTTTTTAATGTTGTTTTAGAGTTCCGGGTTTGACCTACAGGTCTTTCCCGCTTTTTTTTCCATGGTCACTTGGCAAAGGTCTCAAGGGAAGGGTCGAGACTTTGAAAAAGATTTTATCTGTAATGTTAGATAAAAATTTGCATTGGGGTCTATGGATAAAGGTTATTTAATTTTTTTAAAAGAACAGTTCTTTTTAGTCTTTGTTTCAAGAAAGCTTTTGGTAACTTGCAATTTTAAAATTTGTGTTTTAATTATAAGATTGAAAAGGTTTTGGAAATATTTTTTTGGAATTGTTTTTAAAGGTTTTTCTAAATCAATGATTAAATTTTGCACCTTCTCCTTTATTTCACTGTTTAATTTTTCCCAAAACGGGTGACAGATAAGAATAGATGAGAGTGGGGAGACTTGAATAAGCATCCAGTCCAAAATTGGTGAGTTCTGTGTGCTGAGTGTATTGCTTTGGTATTGTAATGCAATGTATTGTATTGTGACAATGTGTATTGTATTGTAATGCTTTATTTGTGAAATGTCATAATGTGTTATGCATCCGTATATCTTACTAGTTTGTCAATATAATTACTATATATGCATTTACTATATTAATATCAGACTGATAAAAAACGTATAATATGGGTCACTAGAATATATCTCATTTAAATAAAATTTGATGATGTTTATTATGTGTTTATTCTGTGTTGCAGGATGTATTTATTTTGATACGTTTTCATCCTGAAACGATCTCGATACATTAAAACCCACAAAAAGTAACTGGGACTTGGCTTAAATTACTACAACCCCAAGAGTTACAAATGGCCCAACGTGATTCATTTGCTTTGCCCGGATTGAAGAGATTTTTGATTGTTTAGGTGGTGCCAAATATTTTTCTACCCTAGATAGAAATCAGGATATTATCAGGTTGAAATGAAGAAAGTCACAAAGATTTATTTATTTATTAATCTATTTACACAGAGATATATCTATGGTGTAATGCCAATATATGTACATGTGTTTGGAAAAGAAGTTTGTTATAGTAATTATTTCATACAAATCTGTATTAATAGGACAGTAAGCATGGATATGTATGTTTGTGTGCTATACTGACATTAGTATGATATTGTGGTTATACATATGCTTCTGTGTTTTCCTTGTACTCGTTTTGTAATGGGTGTGTGGTGTGTGTGTGTGTGAATTTATTATAGCATTTGTAATCTTCAATATGGAGGAAAAAAAGAATATATATGTTATTATCCAATTTATCAATGCTTTGAATGAAGACTTTCAAATTTTCAACGTGCTCAGGTAAGCTATTGGGATCATCTTTCGTCTGTCGTCAAAATCTCTTCTGAAACTGCTTGGTAGAAATTGAATGATCCTTAGGTTGTCCTTCACAAAATCTTTGATTTATACACTTACACTATCTTATATTCCAATATTTGAGGTTGTAGGAAGACCAGTTTTTCTTATACAGTATAATTTGATAAGACATGCAAGACTGATTTAAATACAATTATTTCATATTATAATAAGATATATTGTTCACGTTATGTTAATCATGTTTTAAACTCATTATGACTTCAGTTTAAATAAAATGTCTATCTTTTAATTATGAAATTTTCCCGACTTAAATGTTTACACTCCACTTATGTTGTTTTGACGCTATAGCAAACAATGCAGACCCAGATCAGACAGTCTCTCTTCACCCGCCTCACGGAGGAGTGTTTGACCAGTAAATCATTTTGCTCATTTCACTTTACACAATAGTACAAAAAGAGACATCCATTGTTTCATGAACCATTTAAACGTTTAGTAACTTAATATTCATGTTTATACATTTATACATACTTACGAGACTTATTCCTTGTGTATTGGAGAGCTCATCAGATCTCTCACAGTTTAGGTTGCAGGCCAAACCTTTTCTGAGAACAGCCTCATTATGCATTGTTTCGGCAACAAAAATATAGTTTGACAGTATAATGTTATGTTTGTGCATGCGACTTGTAAAAATTTGGATCTATTTTTAATCCTAACTTAAAATACTTTCTCGCTCAAAAATAATATTCAATGCCTAATTTAGAAGTAACTTAAATATTTAAACACCTTCAAGGTATTAGTCATCGTATTCTTTCCTTAACTTGTATAGGATAATTGTTTTTTTGAAATTCGCTGAACTATCAATTTGCTTACAGTTCTATATGTCAACTTCGATTCTACATGCTGAACAATAGGGATAGATCAGCCGGGGAGTATTCACGCCGGACAAAACAGTCAGGACTCTTCAGAGGAAGGTCAGTTGGCCGATAGCTATATAGAACATCACTTCAAACCACGAGCATGTTAGACTTAGGTTATCGCTACTCGTAATATGAAGATAAAGTATTGCACTTTTTGTGAATCGTGTTTCCAATTCATTAAGCTATTACCAGCGAGACGGATATTGTATTGATTAAAAAGTTGCGTATTTATTCATTTTTATTATATCGTTATATCCATTTTTTGTTAACGAAACGAGACACTTGTTCGTAATTTTAGCACGATGAATTTAATTTAACGATTAAGCTAGACTTACCTTCGTAGTTGATCATACTCCTTAAGAGCTCATACAGAGAGATGGCGCAGTTAAAGGCTGTCATTGTCATATATTTAGAGTATATCTGAACTTTTCAACAAGTTTACATTACAAAGAACTGGACAAAACTGGGTGGATGTGGGTGGGTGTGTCCTTAAGGATTTCTGTGTCGGATGAAATTACGATTGACCGTTGCCTTCCTTCAACAAAGGTAAGTCTGGTTTAATCGTTGAATTTCATCCAATATATAAACTTCTTAATGGGCCCAACACATATGATTTTTTTTTTTAAAATCGGAAAGTGTTAGAAAGATAAACTGTGGATCAGGAATTGTTTTAAATCTAAAATGTATATGGATAATCTCCCTTTAACCAGAAACTTACCAAATTCTCATGATTTATTGTTTTATTTGTGTGATTAGGAAACAAGTTTTTACCTTTTCCTAATCCATCTCGACGGTTCTAGGGTTGTACCAGTACTTTGCGCCTGGAAGATTATGTAAATCCTTGCCGACCCCCATGGGTTTTGAACCCACAACCTTAGCATCCGTAATCAGGTATGTTACCATTGGACCATGATCTTTCCCTTCGCAGAAAAATATCCATAACAGACCCCCCCCCCCACACGCGCGCATCAATTATTTTTTCATGGTTTCAAACGCGATTTTGTAGATACAATCGTAAAGCTTAATTGATTCTTTATCTCAACAATGTCCCGAATATTCATGATTTGTATGCAAAGACTCATCAATGTAGCACAATTAATATACGACCTTTTGCGCGCAAATAAGCATTATATTATTGTAAACATGCGCGGGTTGCATGAAAACCCCATCACCTTAACTTTAACTTTAACTTTTATTTACAAATGCATAAGTCCTACCGTAGTAGGAAACATTAGCAGCACAAAAACATATAAATATATAAAGTACAAATAAATGCTATGGAAAACGGCTGGTGGGATTATTGATTATACTGGAATCTATAATCTTTATATGTATTAAGCCTTCTCTCTCCTCTCTCTCTCTCTCTCTCTCATGAGTCTCTCCTCGCTATATCTATTTCTAAATTGCACATGAGATTTTCTAACAGAGTATTTATCATACATAATAACATTAACAATTTAAGTACATGTATTATATATACTCCCCCTCCCCCTCTCTCCCTCTCTCTCTCTCTCTCTCTCTCTCTTGTTCGTGATCTGGTTATGTAATAAATAGAACATGTATTACCAAAATAACTTAAAAACAGAAAATAAACAGAAAATAAACACTGATGACAATATGTGTTATTTACAGCATGAATCCTGATTATTCCTTTTATAAGGTTAAAAACATGTAATGACTCTCAATACTCTCAATATATATTTCAAAAAGGAATAAATGTAGGATACCATCCTACTGCAGTCTTTAATATAAGAACTACTTGTTATGTGACTTTTACACTCTTGATTTGCCTAAACCCTGCGAAAACGAAAGTGGTTTAGCCAAATCACATGCTTAAAGTTGATGATCAATATGTAAACACACACACACACATATATATATATACATACATATACATATATACACATACATATACACACATATATACATATACATACACATACATACATATATATATATATATATACATACACCTACATATATACACATATACATACACATGCATACACACACGTACATACACACATACATACACATACACACATACATATATATACACATACACATACACACACACACATATATATATATATATATATACATATATACATATACATACATACACATACATACACACACACATACATATATATATATACATACACACATATAGATACTTGTTATATTATATCAAAATTGTTTCAGAAATGCCTTCAACTTTTAAAATTTATTTATTTGAAGAATTTAACTATGGCTGAACATAGTATACTAAACCTTTTGAGTTTTATAACGTTTTCAGATTTAATTAATTCGATAAGTTTTATCATATTTGGGCGTTTATAAATTACCATGTCTAAATATTTTTTTCTTTGTTCATGAAAAATTGGACATTTAAATAGGTAGTGGAATTCATCTCCTTGGTCTCTGCATTGTATGCATTTACGTTCAGCACTGGTATTTTTGCCAGCGTCCGGTTTCAATAGGTAAATTGTGGTTTCTTGTAATAAATGCAATATATTTTTACTTTGGTACGACGGTAGTTTATTGATATCAGGACTTCGAATAAAAGATATTTTGATGTATTTATATAAGTTTGTGTCAGATGTTTGGCTCAATTCTGAGTGCCATTGCTGTATAAACATATCTTTAAGTTTCTGATAGGAAGACTTGATGAGCCACCTACTATTAGGAAAATTTTGGCTATTCCAGATACCGGAAAATCCTAATGAGCATAGGTTATTTTTAACACTATCTAGCCAAGCTGATTTGATTTTGTTTTGTGAGTATGAGCTGTATAATGTTAAATAAACTTTTGCAGATAATTTTGTTGTCTTATTATCTTTGATATTTTCAATCATACGTGACCAATAAGTATTATTCTGTTTTTTATACTAACCATTAGTGGTGTAATACCGGTTTCACCATAAACCATATATGAGGGTGTGGATTTCTTTAGATTAAATATATATTTGTAAAATTTTAATTGTATTTTTTCTAACATGTTTATATTACTATAGCCCCATATTTCACTGCCATATAGTAAAATTGGTTTAATAGTTTTTTCGAAGAGGTCAATTTGTAGGTCGAAAGGTACATTGTGTGATTTTATCTTTTTGAGCAAGAGAACATGGCTTATTTGCTTGTTCGGCAATATGAATTTTAGTTTTATGGAACGAGCCAGTTTTCGTAAAATAATACCAAGGTATTTATATTCATCTACAAATTCTAAAGTAGTATCTCAATCTTGACTTTTGAGGCTTTTTTGAATTCCCTTTACTGAATCGCATAACTTTTGTTTACTTGTATTGATATTTAGTTTCCACGTGTCGCAATAATGTTTAAATTCATTTAATGCATTTTGTAGGTCTGTTCATTGTCACTGAAGATTATAGTATCTCCGCATAAAGGAGAATAAAAAGCTTTAGATATATATGTGCTCATCCGTAATAGTTGTTCTTGAAATGCCGTTTATGTTTTTTGATTTTAGGTAAAGGTCAAGGTCATTTAAGAAAATGAAAATAAAAATGGTGATAAATTTTCTCCTTGTCTCACACCGACTAGACAGTTGAAAAATGGTGTTTTCTCCTTCTGATGTTACTACCTTTGATTTTATATTACTGTATAAATTTTGGATAACTTTTAACATTTACCATTAATATTTTCGAATTTTAGTTTTTCCCACAACCCTGTTCTCCATACTGAATCAAAAGCATGTTTGAAGTCAATAAAACAACAATATAATTTTTTCTTATCAGATTGCACGAGGTCAATTAAGCTTTTTAGAATAATATGTTGTCAATTGTTGAGAAATTTTTTCGGAATCCACCTTGGGTCTCGTGGATAAGATTTGATTTTTCTGCGTTATATTTTATCTGTTATTAATGATACAAGTAAAATAGTTTTCCTAAACAGCTGAGGAGTGATATGGGACGGTAATTTTCTGGAAGCTGTGGATTTCCCTTATTTTTATATATTGGTTTGACTAGGCTATTGTCCAACTTTCAGGTATGATTCCTTGTCAAATACTATGTTAAATAACTTGCTGTATATATTTATCATGTAGTTAATTGAATGCTTTATTTGTTCGTTTACTATTTCGTCTATCCCTGGCGCTTTATTATTTTTCAGAGTTTTAACTGCTCTAAGTATTTCCTCATTGGTTATTGGGCCATTGATTTCTTCATTATAATTTATATTGTTGTCATTTTCATTTGTATCATATGTTTCAGAGTCATCAAGATTTTCATTCAAACTTTGAAATATTCATAAAAGTTTTGCAAAGAAGCAGTGATATTAGACGCAGTACCTTTAGAATCATTTAGACTTTCCAGTAATGTTTAGGATCCTTTGAATTAAGCATTCTAAGTTTTTCAATTTTTAGGTCATTATATTTATTTCTAGATATTCTCATGGTATTTTTGTATTTTTTACTTACTTCATGTAGTAAATTTTTTAAAAATATTGTGTTTTATATTATTATATGACTTTCTTGTTTTATTGTATATATCTCGCATTTTCTGGCATGATCGGTCAAACCAGGGATAAACTTTTTTATCCTGTTTGTTATTTGTTTTATATTTCGCATTTCTATTTATGAATCCAAATGATTTTTCGGATGTATCCCCAAACATGTGAGCGATACCAGACACTATTTCATCCAATTGTTTTTGTGTATGTCATCGTTGTCGGTCATCATGTTAAGTTTCATTTCTATTTCTGATACTTTAATCATGTCTATATTTCTGAAAATACATTAGATTTTTTATCATCCATAATTTTATTTTCGTTTTATTCTCAGTAATTGTTGTTTGATCTTTATTTTTATGTTTAATACTAAATTTAGTTTTCAGTTTAGCTGTGAGTGGACAATGGACATCCGAAAAAAAGGCAACAGAAGTCATCTACTTTAAAATCAGCGATATTTTCAAATACAAACGATGTTGAAATAAAATAGTCAACAACACTAGAGTTTTTGCAGTTTCGGGTTTTCATAGTCTCCAAATAATCCGGCCATTCCAAATAAACATGTCATTATTTTTGCATAAATCAATGAAATTATAACCGTATTGATTATTGTACTGTCTATGCACTTTCTGTTTATTGATATATTACAATTCTTAAAGTTTCAAGAATTTTCCCCTCTTCGTTTTCCATGCTTTCAAGGTCATATAAATCTGACAAAATTTCGTCCGTGAAAATGTAGTCAGACAAATGTCCAGAACGGGCATTGAAATCGCCAATTAATAAACAATGTTTACTACTGCCAAAATATCTGAAAAGTTCATTTTGTATCTCAAAGAATGGGTCTTTATGTGCAAACCTTGAGCCAGATGGCGGAACATAACCAGCGCAGTAAACTGATACAATCTTAGGTATCTACGATATGTTTTTCTTATTGCGGTAATAGCAACCTTAATGACTCCATTTTGATATGATTTTTTCCATGGCAATCACAACTGAAGTGTTAAAGATTTAGAACAACACGACCACTTCCAACCGTCTTAGGTCGCGGGAAAATATTTGAGATGTATACGCCATTATTGTCACCTTTTGGCCTTTCGATTATATCATTTCTCAAAAATCTTCAAGTTCTGTCGTGATTTTCTGTCTCCCCTCAGCATAAAAGAATATATGTTAGGCGCGTATAATTGTTGTGGTATTTTCGATAATTCTAGACGGTAACCCGATACCTTATCTAAGATCAATTTTCCTTTGGTTATTTATCGCTATATGAAAGCAATCTAACCTGCTCGAATTTTGAAGGAAAAACTCTTACGTACCTGTATTGCATGAGAGGATGAAAGAATGCTTATTTTTTTAAATATTTAAGTACCAGTTCTATTTTTCTGGGTTTATTGAGTTTGAAGCAATTGGCTTTATTTGTTGACAAGTTACCATTCGGGAAAACATGACTTACGCCTGTAAAAAGAGAAATGCAATTGATGTACTTTTTATGCATCATTGCTATGAGTGTTTTATTTCTGATGACTAGGATTGGTGAAAAGTCAGTACGTAATCGGTCAGATGTTGGCAAATATTGCGAATTAAGCTACTGAGGGTTGTCACGACAATTCCTTACCCATGATTTCAGTAAATCAGACATTGGATAGGAAAACGGACCTATTTCCATTACTTCTTACAATTGAAAATCCTTTAAACGACAAATAAGTGATGATCTTAGCGTGATATATGTTCACCAACTATATCGACAGGTTCATGAAAAGTTTGAACTAAATTTCCCGTAATTCCCATAATTCGGATTCAATCAGGGAAAATTAGCATTGAAAAAATAATACTCTTAATTTTCTTTTTTGATTTTAGGAAACATGACCCGATAGATTTTTATTAAAATATAATTTTGTATATCATAACCCTGAATAAAACAATAATGAATTTTAAAGAAAACTCTTTAAATTAATTTTTCATAAATCTAAAAGTAACATAAAGTTACACTACAGTCCCACGATTGGCCGATAACTGATGGACGTCACGATGACAAGAAGGACGTTTATTTCCTATTATGATTCGAATATCCGGTCAAATTACCAGGATTAATGAGACTTTCAATTGGCTTTAAGATTTAGAGCAGAGTATTCTTAAAACAACAGGATACTTATGAAATATAAAGAACATCTATCGGATTATGTTTTAATCATCAGTTGAAAAATTATAACATAAAGTAATACTCCGGTCACACCACGAGGCGGAATGTCTGTTTTTAATTAACAATTAATATACTCCTATTAGTTAAGCTCTCTTCCGCTTTTACTACTGCTGCTTCTACTACTATTACAACAACGAATCATTTAATATAACATTCATTTGTCGCCATGTTACACCATGTACTGTGTTATATATTGTCACCTGGCCCAAAGGTCTGTTGACTTGAAATAAAACTTTCTTTTCCTTATAACAATTATATGAATTGCCCTACACGTGAATATCACGATTACGCAAAATACCTAAGTTTGTCGATGTTTATCTGCCCCAGAATGTGTTCAGGTTTACAAATAATTATCCTACTCATATGTTCTTTGTACATTTGTCCTTGTGTACACCTCGAGGTATCTAGGTGCTAATGCACTTAGTGAAGACGACACGATGTGCGAGTTCCTCAAAGATATTTAACATATTTATTATAAAATCTATTTAGACTATGATTGCTTTTGTCTTTTTAATTGAAATATGAAACACGTGAATAAAAAATAACCACATTCTTAAAGCAGCTCATTCATTGATAGATGAACCTCGCGTTAATGTTGCTGAAGTCTTTGTTTCCTTACTAATAAACTCGGCAAATGTGGTCACATTGGCACAGGAAAAACGCCATTTCGGGAGATAGGAAAAAGATTGCTTGCTGTATCCATGACATGGCAACTTACCAGTTCCGGACGAATTAATAAGTTCAGCCTGTGATGAAAGCGCATGCGTGAAGAGTGAGCGTGATCAGTCATTTGACGGTACACAACAACAACAACAACTAACTTTGGTTTTCATAATTCTAGATTTTGATTCAATTTGTTAAAGGCTATTGTCTGTGATGGAGAATTCACACATTTTTTTACAATCAGCAGTGCTGCATTGGGTGACCATGTGTCTGTAGATGTGCATGATAGACGTACTATACACAAATAGTGAAATCTCAAATTCTGCTTTAATTTAATAAATTTTTTAGATAATCAATGTCAAATTCACAAAATTCCTTGATTTTCTCCCAATAAAACCTGTGATTAGCAGAGATTTACAAAACACTTCTGAGCCCTACTGCTACCACTAATAAAACTATAAATCAAATAAGGTAGTAAATAATAAGATTCAGTCTTATTCATATTTCGGAAAAAGTTTGCCTTTCTCAAAAAAATAAACATGAATTTTTAGCAAGTTCTACATTATATACGTTTGTATAGTCGCCATATTGTTATTGCTATCACTAAGCCATGAATCATCCATATTTATACGTTGCCATTGGACGGTGGTTCCCGTCTCACTACACAATAACATCCGTTGAAACCGGGGCCATAGCTGTGCTTGCTCCCAAGCACGGTCAGAGACTACTAAATAGTTTTCCATAGATCCACATTATAAGGTCTATACTTATAGCTACTTCCCTATATCTCATTGAGCATTAAGCTATCCCTGATTTGAAAGTTCCATCCAAGTGCTTTCTAAAATCACCAACAAAGTAAAGCATGACCATCGAAATCTTGAGCTACAGACTGCCAAACATGGTAACCCCCATATTGGGACTAAAATTTCCCTCCAAATTTCAAAAAATAGCACATTCGCAGTTTGTACTCACAAAAATCACACAATTTTCAGATAAGCAGTTATCTATGTCTTTTAGTGTTGAGAATATTCTAATTTTGAAAATTAAACAATACTCACATTTTTATTTATTAATAAACCAATCAGAAAATCCCTTTTATAACATTTGCCACGGATTCCTGTACTTTTTTGCTTGACCATGGGAACCCCGACCTATTCAGTACTCTGACCTTCTAGGCTAGCAGAATATGGTGCAAAAAGACGGCTGACTTATACGCACAACAAACTATTGAGATTAAGTGGTTGACACCTTACATTTCTAAACGTTTCTTTTCAATATTTATTCAGCTTAAATACTTTACAGAGAAATATTGCACAGGAAATATACAGTTTCTTCTATTCCATTTTTTGCGAGTAAATAAGACGAACATTATATAAATTAATAGGTCCAACACACACTGCTTGAAATACGGTTAAAATATGCCTTGGCCTAATTTTTGCTAAACGACTATGACTGATTGAACTGAACGCAAATAAATAAGAGAACCGCCAAGCGGATGCAGGCGCTCATCTTTTCTTTGTTTACTGCATAATACCAATCTTGTCCCACCGATGTTTTTAGTAAAAAGATACATGTATAACTGGACATTTAAGGATTATATTTAATTGTGTACCTTGTTTAAGAAAAAAACCCTGCCTGTTAATGGAATAATTGCTTAATCCCGTTTGAAATATCTGTCTACAATGCTTAATAAATAAGTGAGATGATAATATAAAGTAAAATTAAATCAAAAACTAAAAATGAAGTTTGTTTTTTATGGTTTTTTTTTTGGGGGGGGGGGTGCAATCTTTTTGGTCTGCCTGTGTGTGTGTGTGAGTGTAGGCGCGGGAGTATTTACTCATACTAAACGCATTCAAATATGTAGATTGAGGAACCGAGAAATGTTATTAGGTTAACGCGCTAACACGCAATACAATGCAAATAACTGAAAGTTGACTGATAGACTTTCATGCAAACATTAAACTAATATGTAAGTTGTTATTTGCTTTGAATTAATTTGCACTAACTCATTAAAATCAATAATGCATAATGTTATCTAACTTGATTCGTTCGGGTAGTTCGGGGGTTGGGAAGTTTGTGTAAAGTTTTCCATCAAATACATGCAATGTCACTTGTTCTTGAGAAAAGCTAACCAAGAAATCTGAATATTTTCATAAATGTAAAAAAGGCAATAATTTCTAGCACAATACAAGACAATAGTATATGGCTTGGCATTCGAGAGTTAACTTATGATTACATAACAGAACATACCATTATACTATAAGTTTTTATAGTTAGGAAGAAAACCTGACGGTCCGACCTAAACTCAATGTTTAACCAAAAATCAGATATGTTCCTAGTGTTAAAAGGCCACATTTTGCGAAAAGGAAAGATAACCCAGCTTTGCTGCAAGTTGAAAATTCAGCCAATCGGACGTGTTTTTTAACTCCACAAAACTGCTTATGCTATGGTTAGTTTACCAGTCTGACCCTGCCACAATTTTCTCCACCAGACTTACTCAAATGAAAACAATGTATCGATAATCTTTTAAACAATGTTTTCAAAACTTCAGCATCAGATTATGATTTGTTGATGGAAATTGAAATTTTAAAGTGTACTTAAAAAATTGTCATTTCTATAGTAGAACATTTTCTAGTGCGGTTAAGGATTACATTGTTTCTTGTTTAGAATTATGTCTGTCCTGCTAAACAAAAAGGTTGCATGGTTAGCAAAATGTGTTAGAATTTGTTTCAAATTTAATATTCATAACCGACAAAGGATTATTATTGCAGAAAAGCCCATTTAGTTTTAACATCTGGGCAGACTCCGTTCATAATACGATAATTGTGTTTTAATTCAGTTCGTCTCTTAATATACAAAATTCTCATAGATTATGCAATAGTGCAGTGATTATATATAAAACAGATAAATATTGCAAAATCGTTTTTAATGCAAGTTGTTAATTATTGTTAAAGATCAACATTTATGGTTGTAGTTTACCCAAGGGTCCGCGTTTTAAAAACATTGTTAATTGTGTATGGAATCTATTGAGACCATCATTTACTCCAAAACCTTTCTACATATAGCTGTTGGGCAGTGAACTAATATAGAATATGATTTTTTATGGTGATTTTCCATTCCGTACTATTTATAGAGTTGCTGGATCCCAATCTACCCGTATTACGCCGTCAGATATTATAAAGCGTGGGCATAGACAAAAACGGTAAACAACAAGTGCTATAATTTTACTTGAACAAGCATCATGCGTTTAAGTTTTCAATGATTCCTTAAAGTGTTAGCGTATACCCCCGTTTTGTTCTGGCCTCAGAATGGTGGGGTCCGTAGGTTCAATTATAATTAGTAACCCGCTCAATGATATCTCAAACAGAGATAGTATTGGTATTAAAGTGTAATAAACATTCAGAATGTTAACGAAATCAAGCCGAACTCATTTAGTAAACTTAAGCTACTTAAGTTTTGCTTATTTATGGTATAATTGAATGGTATTAAAAATAATTACATAATTCATATATTATTTTCAAATAGATTGTTTATAATAAAATCCAGCCCGGATCCAGAAATTTTCTGCTGTGGGGCCAAATCCAATGTGAAGGATGGTTAGGGATTTCCGGGGGGCATGCTCCCCCGAAAAAAAAAGTTTTCATGTGATGGAGATGCATTCTGAAGGGTTATCGGGGATAATAGTGAAGGTTTTTGTTGTGTTGTTTTTGTTTTTAAATCCGATATATTTGGAAACTTTAGAGGCCTAGTCCCCGGGAAAAAAAAGCGGTGATTGAAATAAACATTTTTTTTCTACCGTTGGCTCCCGATTTTTGAGAGCCAAAAATAAGACGGACATCCTTTGGAAAATGACATTTATTAGGCGTCGGGATTGGTCCGTTGAACATTCACTGTGTTTGGCTAGGACACAATAGCCCTTGATCCCGATGTTCGGAAAACACCGGGGACCTAGTCCGATATCGGCGAGGTGCCCCGGAGTTTGCACTGAGTTTTGTAACATCATCGGGGGAAATCGCGTAGATTACGGGATTCTTGGCGAATCAATCCCTACGTGTCTCGGGAAGATTAGTGAGAGTTATGAAAATTTGATGGTGGAATTAAGCGACAAAGTCAAGAGAAGACGTGTGGGGGTTTAAGGGATCCTAAGCAATGTCCATTCCTGTTTGACCGTCTCATCTAAGACTGGCCAAAACAAAACGAATTCTGGTGCGCTTTCAACCCTTGCCAAGGGTGTTTTTTTGTTGTTTTTTTTTTGTTTGTTTAAATATCGGGATGTTCACAGAACGGCCCCTAATATCCCCGAATGCCCCCCTGATACTTCGCGAACATCATAGACCATCGGATTCATCGAGAAAAAAAATCGCGGAAGCTCGTGATCTGACCGGAGCATCTCTGCGATATTTTTCCCCGGCTGTGTTTTCACCGATAAAGACCTCGAACATCATCGGGAAAATTTCATTTAATTCTTTTTGCAGTACACACCCTGCCTCCCGAGGACTCCACATGCTCGCGACACTATTTCCACGGATGCTATCATCCCATCCCCGAGGCAAAAAAAATGCAAAGTGACGAGCCTTAAGCATTGAGCGATATAATGGTTATCTTTACCGGCGCAAGTCATTTATTGAAAACTGCTGTCAATCGTATAAATGTGATTACAATTGCATTACAGGCCCAGATCAAAAAATAAATAAAATAAAAATTAACGGGTGGGGGAGATGGAAGCGCTGGGGGGGGGGGGGGGGGGGGGGTGGGGCCTGATATTACTGAAAGGCAATTACTTCGTTCCGAGTAAAATACGGCTTATCTTGTTTTTTTCATTCACAAACTGGCATAAAATATTTAATAAGGGTTTCCGAAAACCCCACAAAAAAGTGACGTGTTCAGTTATTTTTGACTCAACAGTGTATAAGACATTTTTGTCAAAGACTGAGAAAAAAATCATTTTACACGATTTTTATAAACATAATCAATTTTGTCAAAATTGTGAGAAGGAATAGTTCGACTTAATGATATTGGCTGTCAACTTGTCCGATCGAAAGCAGTCTTCACACAGAAATCTAAAGAAAAAAAATCAGGCGCACGTTATAGGGTAGGTGTGTGGCCCTTTTTGATGTCATTTTTTGTACAATTTTAGTTTTAGTTGAAACATTTTTGGTTTTTCTAAATGTTAATCAGTGACAAACAACATTAGATGTTGATATATAATATAAATCTTTAATATCCATTTTATTTTGCACATAAATTGTGTATTCTGTGCATTAGTATTCATTGACTAGCATAACATTGAACAATAACTGATTACCTGGATTTTGATTTGAATTAGTAATCATAATCTACACATACAATGTCCCCAAAATATGCAGTTAACATTTTCAAATTCTTTCAATTTCTAATTATATTCATAAATCTAAAATACACATGATGTTATAATAATTATTATTATTTAATTCGTAAATAATAAGAAAAGTGAACATGATGATGATAGACCTACTTTTTGTATCTATATTGAGAAGTTTAGTTAAGAAGAATTAACTGCTTCGTTAAAAATAAACAACAAGTTATGTAAAAATAGTATAGCTGATGACAAAACAACCCATTCTGATAAATCTTAATTTACATTGCTAGCGATAGGTATGCATCTTCCCCGCAGAATAGTTTTTTAAATTTTTTTTCCAAAACAAAATCGGCATTTTTCATACCTGAAAGTTCATCTTTTATTTTATATTTATGTTATTTCCTAAACATCACCTGTCTACATAGTTTATACTGATATAAAGTTTTGTAATTCCTATTTTCTTCAATCATTAGATCGCTCACGGCTACGAGATGTCCTTAGGTATCACTCGACAATAGCCTTGAAATCAGTGAAGGTGTCAACATTGCATACCAGTACCCTAAACACATTGCTTATCACTAAGTCTTGGATGACTGCTGATTCGATTATCTACACATTGACAGCAGGGGGGCCATAAGACAATAGGAAGTCTGGTGGTCAGTGGTTATTGCGGTTGTTCAAGTTATGGGCCTCGAAGGGATTTCCGTCTAACAGCTCAGACATTATGTAATCAATGATTTTATAGCCGAAAAAAAGTAATGACCAGGGCACTGGGGGGGGGGGGGGGGGGCCAAGGCCCTCTCCGGGCCCCCCCGTGAACCGGGCCTGGAATCCAGTACAATTTTGAACGAACTTATAACTATGTTTTAATTATCAGGCATTCAACAAAGTAAAGGTCCTATTCACAGGATAAACAATATATAATCATCTATTAAACATCTAAGTAGTATACTGTACTTCAGAAGGAAAAGATAAAAGACACTTTCTGTTTACTTTTAGTGTTTTTCATGATTTAGGATAGCTTAATCGACAGATTCATAATAACGTTTTGAAAAAGCGGACAAAAGAATCGTATTAATACCATATGGCATATTTAAAAAAACCCTTACGTCTGATAATCAGGATTAAATATTGTTTTTTCACTAGTTTAAAAGTCATAAAAAAGAAGTCCAAATGATGAAAAAAAATAAGTCCTTTATCAGATTTCAAAGTGTAAACCACAGAATAATATAAAAAAAAGGCAGAGAAATGAGACATTGTAAAAACAATATTGGGAATCTCGACGTATACTTATAGATGGAAGCTGAGAATCAAAAGCACAAAAATAAGATATTAAAGTACTTTGAAGGTGAATATGGTAGGACATTCGTATTACTTTTAAAGATGCATTCAATCTATTTTGCTTTAGCGCAGTTTTTAACATGATAAGTATCGGAACAAATATTCTTCCGTAGCAAAATCGAAATTACTTGCTTTTGGTTATCCCTAAGTATCTTTTCTGACCCATACTTGCACATGTGCCATCTGTGAACGAGCTCTTTAATTGCCCTTCCCCCCGAACTGAATATCCTGTTGTTCATTTCAGTTCTATATATCTGATCTGTAAAATGTTGATCTATCAACAGTCTCATTTAAATATGTTAATAATATTTTGAATTAATGACGTTTTTAAGTTTAAATATGAGATTTCTATAACACTTAATGTATGGACATTTCTTCTGGAAAAATTACACGTTCATGTTTATAGTCATATATGGCTTATTTTAACTGTAAGAAGTTTTTTTCCCATTCTTGTACGATGCTCTTTTTACATTACCTTTTACATAAATTAAGTTGTACCCGTTGTCATCCTGTGAGCGTGCACTCCTAACAACTGATAAAAAATAAACTGTGGGATATAAGATATTTTTCTCACAACTAAAGTGGGTACAACAATAACATTTTATTTCCTTGACGTAAAATTAAACCGGTAGATTTATTGATCGTACACTCACTTAGCTAAAACATATCTGTTGCTGCTACATGTTAAAGGTTGACAAGGTCTTTGATAATTTAAAATATTCACAAGCTTGTGGTTTTATAAATGCCTGGGAGGATTTTTGGAACCCAAAACTTGTTGACCTTTATAAATATTACCTTTGTACCTTTACCATGATTATAATGCTGTAACAGATCAATTTTAACTTTAAATGTCTTTCATTGCTCCCTGTTGTGCAATGTTAAACATCGGTATTGGATAAACATTAGTGCAAGCAATTTGACTGACCTCCATTTGAAAAGCGTTCAAAAGAACCGTATGACACTCAAATTCAGATTAGAAAGAAAAAAGATCGTAGTTCTATTTATTACTTGTAGAGGTAATATAACGTTCCTCGTACAAAAGGTAAAAATTACGTTTAATTCGACGGAAGGCTTCCTACACGCCGTTCGTAACAATTATCGGCGATCAATAACAATAAAGCGTAAGTAATGTAATAAAATGCCTTTTTAAATGAGATAATAAATGAAATTTACGCATTAAAAACACAAAGCCTTGTGAGAATTATACGTAAATTGGTTATATAGATAGCTTAAAAGGAGATGCAAGGGCATTTTAATATACAATGTACATCTTGTGACGAATATACTTCGTACTTCCATAACCTTTGATTATTTTAATTAATGACATACTTTTATTATTGATAAAGCAGTAAATGGGAAAAGGTCTAATTCATTATTTAGATTATATAATAGAATTTTTTTGGTCTTCAGTTAAATGAAATTAAGATTCTATATATTAAATTATTAAGCAATTAACAACGGTTAATTAGTGATATGTTGTGAAGACAACGATATATTACCATTAGAAATTAGACCTTCCCAAAGGCATAAAATACCGCGTTTCTTCTGTTCGTTGTGTCGAGAGTCAACATCTCCAGCGAAGGAGCGAAGCGTTTGGTTTTTCCATCAATCATTTCATTATAATTTGAATCGAAATAGACCCGGGAAATCATATTTTATATTAAGAATAGGTTGATTTTATATTCAATCAACACTACTACTCACAAGAACCGAGCGAAACTTTTAATCATTTTTCCGAGCATATCCGTACAATTTTAGAGAAAACTCTTATCTAATATTTCCTTAATATTTAGATTCCATATGTTTATCAATAACTTATAAGATTTCCTTAACTTTTAAGAAAATTGTCCAAATAATTAATATTTAATGTTTTTTGGGGTGAAAAAAATAATTAGAGGGTTTTGAGAACTACCGAAGTACAGTTTTCAGCCGTAATTTACCGTCATTGAGATTCTAAACGCAGAGACTGTCAATTTCCCCCCCCCCCCCATCCCCAAAATGCAGTATATATGGAAATAAAAACTGACTGACCAAAACAATTTACACCTTTTTTAAAATTTCCCACATTAAACAGTATAACTTTTTCTGCATGATACCTGTAGTAAATAAAATGGGGGATTTTTTCAATCCAAATTGTTTGAATGCGACAAATATCATACAAAAATTGATATAATTTTTAGATGATCTGATCAAATTTTTTGATTCAAAAAAAAAAACAAAGGGTTTAAGAAATATTTTTGGGAAAAAAAAAAGGGATTGGAAAATTTCTTTGTTATATCTAATATTAATACGCCTCGTAAAAGAAAAAAGAACCCCAATGCATATTGTGCATCTTTTTTTTGGGTTTTTGTTCTGGGAAATTTTTTTAATCAATTTTTTAGATGTACGTGGTTTTATTCTGCATATAAAGTTCTCGCGATTTTTATATTCCCCCAGTCCATTGTATGATTTTAATTGTTTTGAACCTTTAAACATCTATTTTTTACCCCGTTTTGATTTTTTGGGAAACCCCATTTGTTTTAAAGAGCTATTTAATAATTACATGGTCATTAATGAACTTGGTTGTGCATATTACCAATTTCGAAAATAATTCCATCAAAGTGTTTGCAGAGCTATACTTGCTTGTCTATGTAATGACGGGGCTAAAATTTTGGGGTTTAATTAAGATAATTTTTCTGGGCTGTTTTTGTTTAAAATGATTTTTTAAATCAAACTTAATTGTAGGAATAGTATTAATATGTATGAGGACAAATACAAAAAATCCAAATTTCAAGGGCGGGCTGTTGGCAAACGTTTAGAAACTATAACCGTATACTTAAGATAATCCGGGTTTTTAAAAAAGGGTTTTTTAAAAGTAATTAAATGGGTAGGGTCCGAAACTGTTTTTGTTTTTTTTTTTTTTTTTTTTTTTTGGGTAGTACCTAGTAAAAAACCCCAAAGGGACAAATAAAAGGGGCAAATTTAAAAAAACGTAATTATCTTTTTTTCCCCTGAAGCCGTTCGTGAAAATGAAATGGCGTATGCGAGGGGTTTTGAAAACTATTTTTGGTTCCAGTTAAAAGTTCAACGTGCTTATCATCTTCAAAATTAGACCACTACACACAGAAAAACAATTTTTTAAAACGTACCGACCGAAACCATTTCCGAAACCCACCGTTAGGCCCTGGGCTTTTCAGCCCTACGCTTATCAGCTTCTTGTCATATCGTTAAGAAAAGGGAACATGCTTTAACCCAAAGTTGTTTTTTGTTTTCCTAATTTGGGTTTTTAACTATTTTTTTTTTTTTTTTTTTTTTTTTTTTTTTTTCTTACGACTTGAATATTAAACATGATCGCTAGAATGTAGTTAAAATTTGCATGACCGATAAGAAAATTTAAATTTTAGAAAAATGGTAATTGGTCCCTTTAAATTTTTTCTGAAACATTTGAAAATGAAGTGTTTTTTCTTTTAAATTTTTACTTTCAATTGGTCGTTTTTTCTTTCTGTCTTTGATTCCCCCCAAGGGTCATATTCACCCAAAGGGAGTATAAAATTGTAACCAAAAAAAAGTTCAAAAACCAACCTAGTTTGTATATAGTGGCTACCCAACCAATAAAAAAAATAATAAAAAAATGGAATAAGAGATCTTTGCAGCAAATTTTTAATAGTCAGTTTTTTCCGGGATTTTTGACTTTTCTTGTATTTTGCCCATTGTTACATCATCGAAAATTCCATGAATGTCTCTGATTAAAAAGGCGACACAATTAATTTCTGTTCCATTACTGAAGTGGGTAGCCCAACTGACATATGACTACCAAATAAGTCGAAAATAAACATGTTTTTTTTGATCTAATTTTTAAAGTTATTTTTGATTCACGATTCCCCCTATAATATTAAAAATGATACTATTATTTGTCTAATTTTTTAAGATCCCTGGGTATTTTTGTCAAATCAGTTTGTATAGAATGACTATCTTGGCTATTTTAAAATTTTATTTATCTTGCTTGGGTAAAACTTTCTTATATAAAAATATCAAAAACCCCTTGACGCAGTTTTTTGACAACCCCTCCCAAACAAGTTTGAAAATTTTTTTTCCCATGATCCACCCACTTGGAAGTCTAACATTTTTGGGTTTGGGGCGAAGACGGGAAACGAGCTTGGGAATTTTGGGTAAATTCAAAAATCAAGACGTTACTTCTAAAAAATAAGTCATCACGTCATTCATGGTAGGGTTAAAAAAATTCGGACACAAAAATTTTTTCTTTTCTATTTTCCCAACAAATTCACAACCCATGGGGCCTTTATTTTTTCCAGCTGTTCACCACAAAGGGCACGTATGTCTTTCCTTAGTACATAATTTTTGGGGGTTAATGTGGATATGTACTACCTTTTCTTTTTTTCTATTCTTTTTTTTTCTATTTTACTATTTTTTTGTCATGAAAATTTCTACTTGGGTATAAGTTGGGTTGTTTTTTTCCCTGTCAGAATAATGGGTTTACTTAATTTGTTATTTTCATAATCATTGAATGATTCAAAAATTTTTCACTGCATCAAAGCAAGCAACATTTTTTTTAAAATGACTGATCGACACAAAAATTCCCGTTTTGGGGAAATCAGTCCAATTCTTACAAAACATAACTAAAGTCGAACCCCAGCTAACCTTGGGAATACATGTATCCATCCGGTCATCATAAGTTTTTTTCCATTTGTTGCCCCATCTTTTTCAGCTGGGATACGGAATATTGAAGGTCGTGTTCTCGGTCTATTTTTTGCAAAGCGAAAAAAAGTCTTTAATAACCGCAATAATTTTCGTAAAAATTTTCAGACTGAAAATTTATCGTTAAAAAACCCGCAAGCACGAAATTTTGGAATAAATTGGAAAAATGTTTGGCCAATATTGTTTTTTTTTCGGTTTTTAATTCGGGGGCAGCGTCGTTTTTGCAAAGTGAATGCTATTTTGGCCCATACTTTTTTTAATATCAACGAATAAGACCGATTAGGCCGATAAAGGACCAAATTAAATTTCTATATTGGGTGGGTACAATATCTTTTTCTGACCGATAAGGTATCCTGATGGGCCTACATACATTTCCAAATAATCTCCCCATAATGAAATTTTAAGTGGGCGTAAATTTCCAGACTCCAGGCTTGATAAAAATAAATTGGGAACATTGATTCAAAACATTGACAATGTAAACAGGGATTATAGAAACATATGCTAATAAACAATACAATAATAAAAATTTTAAAGCTTTAAAAAAACAATCCAGTACTTTTAATTTTTTAAAAACTAAAAAAAAAAATCAATTTTTGCGGTTTGGAATGATTAAGATTAATTATAGAAAAAAAATTATACACTATGAAGTCATTAATAATTTTTAAAATTTATAACCTTTTATTATAAAAATATCCTTACTTGACCTTTTCATTATCCCCTGTTGCAACTAGCCCATACGATTTCGAAAAAAACTAAGTTTTTTCTACGAAATTTCCTGTTTATTGTTGATTTTTTGTGGTTGCCAAAAGGATGCACACAAGCATTTTAAAAATGTCAAAAATCGTCTTTCAATAGTTAGTGCTCCATTTTTTCCCTGTTCAGGGGAAAATTTGGGGGGTCAAAGGGGAAAGTTTGCTTTAATTTTTTTGATCCTTTGCCTACCCCCCATCTAGGCCCCTCTAAGCCAATCCTTAAAACAGTCCTTTCTACTTTCATTTGGAGGTTTTTTGCGGGTTTTGTTTACCACATTCTTTCAGGAACAAAAACAAAAAACTGATCACCTATGTCATATACAGGGGATATAAAAAAGTATATGAAAGTTTTGTAGGCAATACTAATCCCCTACCGGGGAAAATGGGAAAAATAAGACCCCCCCGACACACACACAAACACAACCGTTTTTTTCAGTATATAAAAACCCAGAAATTTAAAGGGGGAGGAAGCCAGTGCAAGAAACTCTATTTAAAAAAAATCTAAATTTCCAAACGTAATTCCCTCAAAATTTAATGGCCGGGAAGGGAAAATCAAACTTGATCTGTAATCATGGTATAACTCACACACCCAAAAATTTGATGAAATCTGCAAGCGTTTTTGAAAAAAAGTCCCCGGAAAAAATGCTATTTTTTAAAGAAATTTTTTAATTTCCCAAGGGGCCTAATTCCCTCAAAAATCGGGGGAACCGGGAAAGAAAAACCAAAATTGTCTGTAAGCCCCTGGGGTTGATTCACCACCAAAAATTAGATGAAAACGCAAGCGTTTAAAAAAAAATCCGGAAAAATGCTATTTTAACGAAATTTTCTAAATTCCCAAAACCAAAATTCCGTTTAAAAAATCTGGGCCAAAACGAAACTCAAACTGATCTGTAAGCATAATGGAAGACTCACACACCAAAAATTTTAATACTGTAAGCGTTTAGAAAAAAATCCGGGGAAAATGCTATTTAACGAAAATTTTTTTTTTCCCAAGGGGGGGCCGTAATTCCTCAAAAATCATGGGCCGGGAAAAGAAACTCAAACTTGATCTGTAATCAGGGGGTAGAATAAAGGAGAATACTGCAAGCGTTTAAAAAAAAAGTCCGGAAAACGCTTTTTAACGAAATTTTCTAATTCCAAGGGCCCTAATTACAAAAATATGAACCGGGAACGAAAACCCAAAATTGATCTGTAAGAATGGGGTTGATTAACCCCCAAAAATTAAAATATCTGCAACGTTTTGAAAAAAATCCGGAAAAAATGCTATTTTAACAAATTTTCTAAATTCCAAGGGGCCGTAATTCCCTCAAAAATCAGTGGGCCAAAACGAAAATCAACTTGATCTGAAGTATGCTGTTAAACCCCACACACCCAAAAATTAGATGATATATTTAAGCGTTTAAAAAAAAGCCGAAAAATGTATTTTTAAAAAAATTTTCTAATTTCCAAGGGAGGGGGGGCCCCTAATTCCATCAAAAATCAGGGGCCGGGGAACAAACTCAAAATTGATCTGTAAGTCATGGTGGTAGACTCCACACCAAACATTAATGAAAAGCTGCAAGGTTTAAAAAAAATCCGGAAAAATCTATTTTAACGAATTTTCTAATTTCCTGGGGCCCTAATTCCGCAAAATCAGTGGCCGGAACGAAATCAAACTTTACTGTAAGTCATGGGGGTAACTCACAACCAAAATTAATGAATATCTAAGCGTTTAGAAAAAAAGCCGGAAAAAATGGTGTGACTGACGACTACGGACGGACGAGTTCAAACCATGTCCCCTTTGCAACCGGAGGGGGTAACAACTCCTCACGGGGCCTCTGAATATGGTCAAAAAGGGTTACAAAGTTATACAAAGTAAAACTTAATAGAGGGAATATAAAAAAACACAAGATTCTTCATTGATACCCGTATAAGTATTGGACATTTTTCCGATATATAAAATCGAAAAAAAAACAACAAAAAAAAAAAAAAAAAAACAACAAAAAACATCAACAACAAAAGTTTGACTTTTAAGTTAAGATTTCAAAAATTGCATGCAATCAAAATTTTCAAAATTACGCAAAACTCATGACAAAATAAAATAGCCTTAACTATCATACATGCAAGAAAAGCATTAAAACAAAAGAATTTTAAGTCAATTTAAATGTCATTTTTGCTTATACGTTAAATAACTAACCCGGGTTTTAAAAAAAACACAGGAAATTTCAAACCAAAGAAAAAAAATTTTTTTGTTTTTAAACAAATTATATCAAACCCATAAAAACAAAAAAAAAAGAAAAATATAAACAAATTTAGAAAATTCTATCTTCCATAATATATATAAATTTTTTATATAATATATATGAATAAGTGTGTGTTGTGTTGTTTTGGGGGTTGTGTGTGTGTTTCATTTACTTTTTTAAACCCACATTCCAAGGGGGATTTCATCTCTTGTCAAATAATCTTTTGAAAATTGTTTTTTGATATTTTTATTTGGATTTATGAACAAATTGCTCTATGCTACCATCTCAGGCGGGGGTATCCATATCAGGTACCGAATCGGGACAATATACCAAAACTTTCTGGGGAAAGTTCCAGTGACTACTAAAACTAAAAAATGGGGGCTGCAAATTTCCCATATTTTCATCAAACAGAAAA
>CM037784.1:64793422-64816891 GCA_021229015.1 Solen grandis
CAAGAAAGTTGTCGTTCCCCCAACACTCATTTAACGCGGATTTAAGTGTATTTTACAATCAAAGTAAAGAAACATTGAATAAATACTTTTTGAATCATCATATAACGTGTGTAAACTATTAATTTAAATTGTTATTATCGGAACTATTTTCTGCCTTATTTTGCCGCTGGGAACAATCCGCAAACGCTCGTATCCGGATGTGCCTACACAGAAAATAGTGACCCTATTTAATGCTGAATTATGGTGAGTTTTTGACTGAAAACATGCAATAAAGGATTAAATTCTATAGAACACAGTTAAAATAGTCATAAAATGCCCAATTTGGAGGCCTTATTGCACAATAACCTTAAAAGTTGAGCATTACTGAGAGGGGAATTTTGAGAAAATGGTTTTGAAATGGCCGACCGGTGCACTAAATTCATACGTATTTTTATTTGGCCTTAATAGGTCAAAAGGTAGTCGGGTGACCCCATGGTTAAAATGTAAAGAATTATTTCTCTTGAATAGATCTATCTAATGAGGGTAAGTTTGGATGTCAATTTCCCTTTACAGAAATTGTCATTTGTATATATGCTTATTATAGAACATATAGCAAAATTAATTGTGGTCTTAGTCCAAATGTAAATATTTACAGATTCAGCCGGATATCGTAATTTAAAGCCAGCCTTTTATGTTCATAATTTGTAATTTTAATGACCATTGCGATCAGGATCAGGGGTGCTTTTTATTTATATTTCACAGTTTAAGGAGCCTATCTTGTCTCTTTCAAAAACGGCCCTGGGTGACGTCATATATTTGGAAATACTTTCTGAGCCCACCACATAGGGAATGTAATGTAAGCCGATGTGTAAGAGAGTGAACCTATATGTGTCCATGTTTCTATAAATTAATAAGTTAGACGACAGCGACAGTTTAGATCCCGCAGTTCCAGCCTTCTTCCATACCTTTCGGATGTCACTTCCGGTTTAGAAAGTAGACGTGGAATCGATACAAATCCGGAAGATAATGCAAATTTACCAGTAAACAAGGTATGCAAACGCTTGAAATGTGACTTTTTACTTGTTGCTTATTATTTTCATAAATGGGTTTTTTGTGTCCACCAAAATTTCGCATATGCTTGAATATAGCGTCAAGATTGCATTGGACGTTTTTTACTTCGTCGGTCTTATCTCTCCGTTACTTAGTTGACAAACGTCTACCGGACAAGTACTGTAATACATGCTTAAATAGTTTTAGATAAATTGTTGTTGTTAACATTAAACTGTCCTATTGTAATTTTAAATATGGATTTAAGAAAAAAACCTATTTCTAAGTGTCTCGAAAATGTAAGACTTATTATAACCGGCCTCATTAAAATCCAACGAACTTTACTCGTTGAGAACATTTAAATTGCTTATATTAACATTCAGTTTACTATGTTCTTAAGTAGGGATGTTCAACAGACTGGTGTCTGAGTTTCATTTGGGCTACCTCAATCAGCAGAATGTGAGAGTGTCAGTCAACTGTCTTGGATTAAGTATAATTTATAAAAGTGTTATAAAATACATTCATGTATTTGGTGTACCAAATATTGTCAATATTTGATATTTGTAAATAACATTTTTTTTTTTACAACAAAGTAAGTATCAATGTCAGCAAGCAATGTTTAAACCGATGGCGCAAACAAGTCCTGAAAAAAAAATACAGTGCTGGACTACAGCTAGTTTCTTACTCTTGTACATTAAAAGCCTGCATTAAGAACACATCGGAATTAAAACCACTTTGCTATTAAGACCACTTTTACAGGAACCATGCTGGTCTTAATACCGAGGCTTTACTGTACTAGCCTATCCAGGTGTTGTTAATGTGTCTGCTTCTTTATACTCATGCTGCTTACAGTACAGTCTCTCATTTCTAGCTTGGTCAGTTTGTTTGATTCTTTCATACAGGTGCATTTGGCATTGTGTTTTGGCCAAACTGTTTTTTAAGTGACCCTTTATGAACGCTGTGAGAAATTGATTTAGGTTCTATTTAGGAAATAGGTTCTATTTAGGAAACACGGATCATTTTGGGCCAGAATGTGTTTGAGATTTTTTGCTCATTTGGCAAATCTTAATGGGATTTTTTTAAATATCAGTGAGTTTTTTTTAAATAACAATACAACATGAAAAGTACTAGAAATGAATTGCTGGATAGTTAATTTGTGACGGAATGGATCAAGTAAGATGTCTTTTTGCTTGTCTTAACTGAACCAGATGCTATAAAGTGTCTAAACTTTTGTATAAATGATATCAATTAGATTTTTAGCTCACCTGAGCACAATGTGCGTGCGTCCGGCATCAACAATTTTCTTTAAACAACATCTCCTCCTTTAGCACTGGGCCAATTTTGATGAAACTTTACAGGAATGTTCATTGGGTGATGCCCTTTCAAAGTTGTTCAAATTATTTTATTCCATGCGAAATCTGGTTGCCATGGCAGCAGAAAGAAAAAAATATATGAACATTTTGAAAATCTCTCCTCCAAAACTACTGGCCAGATTTCAAAAGTAATTGGCACAGATGTTCATTGGGTCTCTCTCTACCAAGATTGTTCAAATTATTTTGATCCTTTGAAAAACATGCTGCCAGGGTCTCTCTCTACCAAGATTGTTCAATTATTTTGATTCGTTGAAAGACATGGCTGCCAGGGAGGCGGAGCCCGTTTTCCTAATATGTTTATAGTACAAATTTGAAAAATCTTCTTGGCCAAAAGTACTGGCTGGATTTCAAAGTTATTTGGCAAAGATGTACCTTTGGTCACTCTCTACCAAAATTCTTCAAATTATTTTGATCCTTTGAATAACATGGCCGCCAGGGGGAGGAGCCTGTTTTCCTAATATGAATATAGTACAAATTTGAAAAATCTTCTCCTCCAAAAGTACTGGCTGGATTTCAAAATTATATGGTACAGGTGTTCCTTAGGTCACTCTCTACCAAGTTTATTCAAATCATTTTGATCCATTGAAAAACATGGCCGCCTTGGGAGTCATTTATCGGATGACTGGACTGGGACAATGTTTTCCGCTTTGTCATAATAGAAATCAAAGATGACAGAAGCATGGTTTAGATAAATAAATTAACATTGTAAATTGTTTGTCCCTCAAGAAATAGTCATTGTCAGACAAAATCTCAAAATTCTGGTAGCCCAGTGGGCTATCAGATTTGAAGCTGGTAGCCCAGAATTTTGTTGACAAATTCTAATTTACAGCATGCTTAAACTCAGTCAGTCTTTATACAATTTATTTTATCAATGCTAGTTTATATTACAAAAAGTAGAGGACAAATCAAAATGTTAGAATCAATCAGACATCATTAACAGAGATCAGCAACTTTAGTTTAACCAGAAAAGCATCCATGTACCTATATGTTTATCATCAAGTAGAATGTAACATTTGTTACTTTGGGGCACAGTGACCTTGACCCCCAGGGTTTTTTTACCTTATATAAAAAGGGGCTGTCAAACTACGAAAATAAACCTATATTTTCCCCTAAAAAAGAAATTCCCCTTCTATAAAATTCAATATTTTATTGCCGAAATAGGAACATCGCCATTGTCTTTTCGTCCGCCAAGGGAGTCAGTTAAATTCCGCTTTAATAGCGTAGTGGTTTATTTTGCGGAAACAATGTCTCATAATACGCAGTGGCAGTGGTCTCCTTGACAATGTTTATTTTACAACATCTGGTATTCCGTTCTTTTCCTCAAGAAAATGTCGCACACCTAAAAGTATTTCAACAAATACCAACGCAAAAAATGTTTGCAAAATTGATACTTTCTTCACTGACAAGTTGGCAGGTACATCTTACTGATCTACTACGGCACAAGCCCACAAAATGTGACCAAGTCTGAACATTCTGAACCGGAACTAAAGAATGCGCTGATATCGTACATGATCAGAATCAAATGTTTATGTACAAGTTTGTAGCCAACAGCAGATTAAATTCAGTAACTGTTTTGGTTATTCTTCATTGAAAGATCATCTGTTTCACTGTTTTTATTAGGCACTGTTGAGCATAAATGGTTTAACATAATCATTGTTGACAAAAATTTGTTTCAAATTAATTTATATACATCATCACATTCAAATATGATGAAATAGTTGTAGAGAAATAAGGAGGTCCAACAATCACACTTAGCAGTAAGACAAGTGATCAAATCTAGTTTGCGATGTGCTTTTGGTTCCATTGGCACTTTTTAAGTTGTTGCTGCTGTTCTTTCAAGTTTAGAATGACAATGTTACTTTCAGAAGTTCATTTCTTGATTAATATTCATTTATCCTGATGAAATGTTTTTTTTTTCCTTGTATGACTATTTTATAATAGTCTAAAGAAAAGTGTTTATTGTATGGTATCAAATAAAAAGTTAAACAATCAATTTTCCCCTGTTTTAGTAAAACGCCGAAAAATTTTTTTCCCCTTCTCAAAGGCCCCAGGCCCCTCCCTTTTTTCAGAAAAAAAACCTCTGACCCTGTAGCCTCTAAGTGGGACTGGTGGGTAGAGCTCATCAAGTTGCATGCACCAGTGAAGTTTGGAGACTGTAGGTGGAAGGTCCCTCCGTGTATTGGTCAAGTTAAAGTTTTGTGACAAACAGACAGACCAAAAACAATAATAATGCCCCCTGATCTGTCCATGCGGGGCATAAAAAAAAATGTTTGTAATCTGTTAATTTAACACTGGCAGCTTTGTATGGCAGAAATATCTGATTTATATTTATGGCTGCTTCAGCTACAGGGAAGAAAGATTGAATGATAAAAAAAAATATTTGATGGCTTGTCCGTAGAATGATAAAAAAAAGATATTTGAGTAGCTGGCCCTAAAAAGAAATATTTAAGAAGCAAATTGACCTTCACCATAGTAATTTAAAGTTAATTCTGGATTTTATTCATGTCTTTATAATTTTTATTTTTAAATGACAGTCCTATTTTTGTTGAATGTAAACATATTATTCAAGCTGTAGACTTACATAATTTCCCCTCCAAATTCAGAATTTCTTAAACTGGAATGAAGAAGAGTGAGAAAATGTTTTTTTTTTTATTTTTTAACCCGTTCCTTCATTATCTAGACTGTCAACTAATAGTTAAAGTCATGAATTTGTACATGAACATTGGTAAGTCAAACGGTTAAAAAATGAACATTATTCTGTTCTTCCTTAAATAACTTGTAATACTTGCAATTTTAAGAAATAATTCCAAGTTGCCAGTTCCAGTTCTCAGCTAATATAAAATTCATTGGACCCCTGTCCTCTGCAGTAAATCTTGTTTGCAGTGACAAATCCTTTGTAATGAAAATTAACAATATTCTAAATTTGATCTTGGCTTTACTCTGTTTGGAAACATTTTCTTACACAAGTTACAGTGATATAAATCATTCTTGATGTTGCAGAGTTAGCATATGTGGTCAATATTGCATCAGGAGAATGAAGCAGGTTTATTCCTTGTTAAGGTGTATTTCAGTGCTCTTAATTCAGTATTGTAAAGAAAGGAAAAAAACCAAAACTTTGGTACAAAATCTAGTACTGTTGTGATGATGCGTTGTCGCAGTATAATACAACCTCTGATAATTGCCTTAATCATATGTTTCCCAGGCAAAGTCTCGGGTTGAGACTTCTCGGAGGGGAAAGTAATGTGACAGTCTATGTCATCACGGTATAAATACAATCTCTGACAACTGTGTCAGGGAAGCGACACTTTGGCTCAGCATTGGACTTGCATGCTGGCTGACCTGGTTCATCCTGGGCCGGGTCAAGTTTGTTACATTAAATCTCAAAATGAACCGCCATACCTTCCTTAGGTCTAAATATCCTTTAAATGTCTTGGTGTTTCCCCACATCTGTTTTTGATGGTGAATTGCCATGTTGTTTTAACTTTTATAGCCTGGAAATGCACAATCCTTTCCATCAGGCCCTTACTGCTGTCTTGCCTATTTAACCCTTTCCCTCATAGAGACATCATGAAAAGACCTATGCGAACAGCAAAAAAACCAGATCAGCCTGCGAGTACTCGCAGGCTGATCAGGTTTTATGCTGTTCCCTTGCTCCTCAGTGGTCGGGAAATGAGGATTTGTAATTAAATTTGGAAAGGTTTTAACAAAATTAACTGTGGTTTTCTGCAGATCAGGCTTTATGTGATACCTATTGAGGGCGTCAAAATGAGTATATATGAGGGAATGGGTTTAAGACAAGTCCCTTTTTAGCTTATTTCTCTTACAGTCCCTCTCATGCTGTTGTGAACCTTTAGCAAGTCTGTCTAGTGTATAAAGGTTCTAGCTGATTGAGTCTTAGACTCCAATTTAGGAAGTCTTACAGTCCTCCTCTTGAGTTTTTTTTTTTAATACTTTTAAGTCTTTCTCAGGGAGTTTATTTAGGTACTGTACCATTTACTTTATCCTATTGGAACTATGTATGTTTAATAGATCCTTCATTGATTGCCTCTTAGATTTCACACATTTTAAAAAAAGCTTCCCCTAAAAAAACAGCAACAACAACAAGGAAATACCTGTTTATCATAATTGCGTACTGTTAATTTAAACTTAGGGGGCATTAAACTTAGGTGCATTGTAATGAAAGGAGAAGGGGGCATTTAAATAAGGGGAATCAACCACCAGATTATTCTACACCTCACATTTTAATACTTGGTGGAAGTTAAACCCAACAAACAAACACCTCCCATTTTAGGCATTGATCTGTGTATTACAGTGTTGTAATGGTGAGTGTTTAAAATTGTGATGCTGAGAGCACAATTCTCATTGCGATGCACATCCCATTCGACACCAGTATTAATTATTTATATATAATATGTTGCTGTATCATAGTACTAGAGGTTATCATACTATATAGTGTCATTTAATCAGTCTGTACATATTCATGATTTCAATAACATGAAGTGTGTATATATACACATATCACTTAATTAATTAGCTTGTAGATATTGATGTACAGATGGCACATTGAATATTAGTATCATCATCATAACAAAGAATTAGGACTTTGATGATGATGATGATGATGATGATGATGATAGTGGTGTTGGTGGTGGTAATTACAATTCAAATGTTAAACATTAGTCATTTTCTAATCATGCTTGAATATGAAAATATTTCTAGTTACTCATAACCTATCTCTTTCTTTTTTCTTCCTCATACCCTGATAAATGTTTTGGGACACTGAATAAGTTTGTATTTAAATAATATATATGCCTGTAAATGTACGGTTCCCAAACGTAAGCTGGTCCCATGCTGATGTAAAATGGGATTTAATAATGAAGCAATAATAACATTTACCATACTCTGAAGGACTGTAAGAAAAGATAAGTGTAAAAATGACATTAATTACTGGACATTTATTACTGTACAGATAGAATAGGTCTTATTCCTGTATCAGTAATTAGGACTCCTGGGTGGTGTTTGAAAGTTCTTCCAGAATAGTCCGTTTTCTCAGTGTTTTTCCTTAGATTTTTAGCTCACCTGAGCAAAGCTCAGGGTGAGCTTTTGTGATCCGTAATGATTGTCCTCATACGTAGTGCGTCAACAATATCAACTATCTTCTCCTCGGAAACTACCCGATGGATTTTATCAAATTTTTACCTAAATAATAATTATGATAGCCCAATGCAAATTCCTTATTATTCTTTTTCCAATTCCATGAAGAACTCTGGTTGTAATCGCTACAATCAGGGATAATCTTTAAAATGCTTTTTCTCAGAAATATATTGACCGACAGATTTGATATTTGGTACATAGCATCAAGTCATGTTGCCTCAACATCAGTGCAAAATTTGTGCCCCAGGGTCACAATGGGCCACGACCAGGACCACACCCGGATTTTTGTATAGTGAATTCTTGTAAAATCTTCTCTTTGGAAACCACTCCATGGATTTTCACCAAATTTCACTAAAATGATACTTATGTTAGCCTTAGGCTAACTCCTAAGTTTTATCAAATTTCATAAGAAACTTTGGTTGCCATGGCAACCAGGAGGCATTACATCAATGTATATGTTTTCTCAGTAACATACAGACCTACAGCTTTGATATTTGTTTCATAGTATCAGCTCATGGTGCCTCAACACTATCACAAATATGTGCATCAGGACTCTCTGGACCACGCCCAGATTTGTATGGAACTAACGGAAAAACTTTAATTTTGAACCATTGGTTGGATCATGCAGAACTTTTGTTGCCATGACAACCAGAAGGCGTAACTATAAAATGCCTTTTCTTATATAAGATACAGACCTATAGCTTTGATATTTGGTATATAGTATCTTCTGATGGTTCCAGCCTTTCTACAACAAACCAAATTCAGGTGAGCGATTTAGCGCCATTTTGGGCCCGCTCGTTACAAATAGAGGTAAATTTTTTAAGACAAATATTAAGACAGCCTTTGGAGATCAATTTGACGGTCCGAATGGTATAATCTTTTGTATCTTGGAACACACAGCATTAATTCTCAAAAAGAGTCTTGGAAAATGCTACATTTTTAAAAAATTAACATAATTTAATGTGTATAAAATTATGCATCCATATAAACATTTTCAGAAAATACCTCATGGAGCTTGCATAGCTAAGTGTGGTCACATTTCTAACTAAATAAACAAAAGGCACTGATAGCCCCGCATTGCTGTGGGTTCAAGCGCCTGAGTCTGAGGTTACTCAGATTTTTGTGTCACCTGCTCTATTAAGAAGAGTTGACACATGGGGATAACTTATCTGTCGTCTGTCCATCCGTTTGTCCATCCATCACTCTTTTTCCATCATGCTTGGGAAAACAGAAGGTGACACATCACAGTGTTCCAGAGAAGTCCCCCTTTATCATTTTATGAGCCTTTCAGGTGGCTAATTATAAAAATGTGGTATAGGTTGATGTGGTACATGTTTTATGTATCAACCAGGATACCTCTGTGCAATATGAGTCTTCCCGTTTAACCCTTTCCCTCATAGAGGATACCATGAAAAGACCTATGCGAACAGCAAAAAAACCAGATCAGCCAGCGAGAAACACGCAGGCTGATCACGTTTTATGCTGTTCGCTGCTCCCTCAGTGGTCTGGAAATGAGAATTTTACAATTAAATTTGGTAAGGTTTGAGTTTGGCTTTCTGCAGATCAGGCTTTATGTGGTACCTTTTGAGTGTGTCAAAATGAGTCTATATGAGGAAAGGGTTAAAGGTGCCTGCAATGTGGCTATATGACTGAAATACTGTCAGAGTGACGATTAACGTCAAAACAAAGAAATACTGTCAGCAGTGTTCGACACTAACGGGAGTCCGGTAGTCCGAGACTCCTTAAATTCGTATCGGACTCCTAGTTTTCGCGTCAAGGCAGTCCGCCGGACTCCTTATTTTCAAAACCAAAATCTAATCCGAAGCGTAAAATATCCGAAATCGCGATGTTTTGTATGTGCCTAATCACAGTCATCCAGCCGCTCGTGAAAGTCAGCTAATGTAATAGACTGGTTTCTATATGATTTCAAACGCGTAGAAATCGATTACCCGTCAAACGGTGTTTCAAAATATTGTTCCTCGGCAATTTCAAGATGCTAATCGGAATACTCTGCTATTACCGCTACACTAGTTATCGAAGTGAATGGCCGAGATATACCGACTATTCCAGAAGTAAGTTTATAAACATCGTCATGGAAAGATTTTAGTTGGTTTTTCACCGCTGCTGCAAAAAAACAAAAAACAGAAAAAGAAAAACAAAATGCGTACGAGCAAATAGAGATCGTACCTTTCAACAAGCATGGCAGAAACAATTTCTTGGATAGCGTACGACTCTGACAAAAAGTACATGAAATGTAACGTCTGCATAAAGTACGATACAGTATCTTTGGCAGCAGCCATTGATAACAGATTTGATGGTGACATGGCACTGTTTAGGGGCAGTAGCATCCTTAACTTCAAGCAATGCCAAAGTCAGATGAAGGTTTTTGAAATTTAAAAATACTTGAGTTTTTCAATAAAACCAATCACTAAATTGTACATCAATTATTTAAGAATAGCCACACATAAAAGACATTTGATAAGGAGTTTTCATCCACATTTAATTATATTACATAATAATAATCTAATCTCTGGTAATACTTTAAAGATTTAAGTAATAACTCAGTCACAAAATATTAAATTCTTGCAAATATCATGATGAATTTGATGTGATTTCATTTTTGGTTTCTTCTCAGGATATGGAGATGATGATGTGCAGCCATGACCACTATTGCCCAACCAGCCATGGAGGCACATGGAGCAGAGCCTGACAGGGTGGTTGATGAGTGGACAAAACTCAAGACAAAGATCTATGAGAGGTGATGAAATAAGTAATCTTTAGCTTGATATTTGAAACATTTATTTTAAAAACAATTGCATATATTATGAAAACAATAATTTAGATAACTTAAAACAATCTTTTTTTTTGAAATATTACATTCAGTGGAAGAAACATCAAGTCACCCGACATGGCAGGAGGTGAATGAATCCAATGATTCTGACTGCCCCAACTTCCTCCCCTGGTGGACTATCTCCTGACCATACCATCCAGCAGTGTTGATGCTGAGAGAGGATTTTCAAGGTAATGCACTTTCCTTATTTGTCAACTTTTCTATACAATTATGATATCCTGTTATTATTAAACTCTGCATGTTACAGTTATTATTTAACACCAGTACAATGCATTTATGTTTAATTATTGATCTCTTTCAGGATGAAATTTGTCAAGAATGACTGGAGATCAAGACTTGGGGAGAAGAATCTGACGACCTAATGCTGATTAACATGCCTCCCCTAGTGTCAGTGACTTTCAGCCAGAAGATGCTGTTCACCTCTGGTAACCAGTGGCCAGAGAGCTCGTAGGCCAAGCTACATGGAGGACTAATGGTAACTTATAAAAATGAAATCATTCTTTTACACTGACTCTATATGCAGATGATACATTTATGAAGTAATGATATAAAATCTTTCTTTTTTTAAGAATTGTGGTGACCAGAGTGAGGTGACCTGTGAGGAATACTGTGGAAGGAGAGGATGCCGGACTGAAACAGAGTGTGCGGGCCAGGAGAGGACATTGAGAATGACATGGACATGGGGCTGAGAGATGTTATTGCTTTACAAAGAAACATTATCAAAGTCGTTGTGACTTAATAGAATAAAGTAGTAAACTGTATCTGTCTATTTTTTTTCTGGACTCCTTATTTTCTCTTCCGGACTCCTTGATTTTCAGTTTAGGAGTCCAGTGGACTCCTTCCCAAAAAGTTAGTGTCTAACACTGACTGTATAAGAGGCATGTTTATCATTGGGTTGCAAACTGAATAGACAAGCTAAAGTACAATATTCAGAACATAAACCCTTACCAAGTGAACAGCTGGGTGGCAGCCCACTGAGTTTTGAAACTGTATGGGGCTACATTTATTGCTGTTTGTCCTTAGCTAATTTGTATCTGTCACAACGATTTAGCAAATCCAAACACGTTTCAGCTTTTGCCCTCAATATAGGATAATTTGAATACACAACAATAACAACAAGCAGAGTTACGTCATAAACGTAACGTCATAACGCGTAAACTGTACGTTACATGAAATTTAAAATGTATGTAGTTTTCGGATTATAGAATACATAATTTCCTATAGTATGAATATATAAAACATAAAATAGGAACAAAAAGAAAGCTAGCTTATACAATATAGAGTTATACTTTTACATTAAAAATGACTTTTGAATTCATCCCATTAGGGTATAAAGTCTTAAGTTTATGTATCCAGTAGGTCTCTTTACACAAATGATTCATGCTATCTTTTACAACATCAGTTGGCATAAACGAAAAATCATTTCTACTTTGGAAATCGTCATTAACCCTTTCCTTCATAGAGGACACCATGAATTTGAAAAGACCTATGCGAACAGCATAAAACCAGATCAGCCTGCAAGTAACTCGAAGGCTAATCAGGTTTTATGCTGTTCGCTGCTCTCAGTGGTCTGGAAATGAGAATTTTGTAATTAAATTAGGTAAGGTTTAACTGTGGTTTTTTGCAGATCAGGCTTTATGTGGTACCTATTGAGTGCATCAAAATGAGTCTATATGAGGGAAGGGGTTTAAAATGTGAAGCAACTAACATGGAAAATGCAGTTCAGTAAAGTTTGTAATGTCAAACCTGTGGCTGTTCATGTGTTTCTACACAGGTTGTTTAGTTTGACCACATACTGTTTATGTCACTTTTTACACGTAATTAGGTAAATTACATCTTAGTTGAACTAAAACGTTACATGTATAATGACTCACAGTTCCCATCCTGTTATACCAGATGTATTCATCAGTTTGATTTTTCCCCTCATTCTGTATAAGTAAGATATACCTATTTAAACCCGTGCACATGCAAACCAGCCTATAAAAACCTATAATTGTCCTGAGATCAGGGTTTCCCGCTGGCCATCGCCATTGTCGCCAATGGTGCCAAAAAAAAAAAATCTGGCTCCAAAAAAATAGAAATGGCGAAAGGTTATGACGCCTTATTTTTAGCTCACCTGAGCACTTGTGCTCGGTGAGGCCTTTGTGATCGCCTTTTGTCCGTCGTGCGTCGTGCGTCGTCAGTCGTCCGTCGTCAACAATTGCTTGTGAACACTCTAGAGGCCACAGTTTTGGCCCAATCTTCATAAAACTGGTCAGGATGTTTGTCTACATGATATCTCGGATGAGTTCGAAATTGGGTCATGTGGGGTCAAAAACTAGGTCACTAGGTCAAATCTTAGAAAAACCTTGTTGAACACTCTAGAGGCCACAAATTTGGCCCATCTTCATGAAACTTAATCAGGATGTTGTCTACATGATATCTCGGATGAGTTCGAAATTGGTCATGTGGGGTCAAAAACTAGGTCACTAGGTCAAATCCTTGAAAAACCTTGTGAACACTCTAGAGGCCACAGTTTTAGCCCAATCTTCAAAATTTGGTCAGGATATTTGTCTACATGATATCTCAGATGAGTTCGATATTGGTCATGTGGGTCAAAAACTAGGTCACCAGGTCAAATCTTAGAAAAACCTTGTGACCCGTCTATAGATATTCCATGGTATTCCACGGTGTTCCATGGAAATCCGTGGAAAAATATGCCACGGTAGTATTCGGACTATCAACTTTTCCAATTAAAATTAAAAAAATTTGAAGAAAAAAAGAATACCATGGAAAACTTACATTTGCCAGGGAAATCCTGCATTTTTTCCGTGGAAAGCCAGGGCTTTCCATGGAAATCTGCAGTTTTCCGTGGAAATTTCAATTTTGCCGGGGAATTCCACGGCTTTCCATGGAAATCTCAGTTTTTCCGTGAATTTCAATTTTGCCGTGAATTCCATGGCTTTCCCCCCGTGAAATGCCACGGATTTTTCGGACGGATATCCTCGACAACGTCCGTGGAATTCCGCGGCAAAAGCAATGTAGATGGAAATCCAGGGCAAAATTAGATTTCCATGGAAAAAAAAGGGCTGAAAAATAAAAAAAAATCGGGCTTAAAAATCAAAGATTGTTATAAATGGCAATTCTATAACAATTTTTGTCTAAAAATCAATTTAACAGTAATTTGAATATCAAGACAAGAACATATATACATAATCATTGCATACCACAGCAATGGTCATTGCATACCAAAAGCATGGGTCTTCTTTTTGCATAAAGGGCTTCTCGGCAACATAAGCATTAGTTTTTCATCACTTGATGAAAACTCCAAATTCTGCTTAATCCTTATATTTACATATTATTTTCCATCATTTTAGATAAAATTATTACAGCAATTATTACAGTATATTTTTCATTTTGATATTTAAAAAGTAAACTACATCAACATACTGAATAAGTGCTACATTTGTAAAGTAACTTACTGCAAACCTCACATGGACCTAATGACAATGCAACGCTCATTAGCGAAACAAAATTATGCAACCAATGAAATGCAAACTGTCCTTTTTAGCTCTTTTAAGCTGCTAATATTTTTATTATAGGTTTCATTTTTCTGGTCTTTATGCATTGTAAAGAATTCAAATCGTGCACAAATCTGACAAAAATCAAATTATTAAAGCGGGGAACCGTTGTAACTACATCAAAGTTCGCATATTTTTAAAAAAACCGCCCCTTTAAAATGTTGATGCTTCTTTTTTTTACCCGAGAAACGTAAAAGTAGTCCCGCTCCAGGGTTTTATCGAAAAATAAAAGTCTTTAAAAAAAAAAATTGACGTTGTCCAATGAAAATGTTTAAATACAAAAATTATATATAATGAGATTGGAATTATTGGGAAATGAAATGCAGTTAACCTATATAGTTCTTTTTAAAGACGATATCTAGATTTTCTTCCCTCCCATAGACTTTTTTCATTTTTTTTATATTTTTAGAAATAAGTTTAAAAATTCAAAAAGGGCAAAGAAAAAAAGGGGTCACCGAACTCGTTTTGAGATATAGCTCAATTTCATAGAAAGGTGTAGATGTCATTTCTGGAACTGTTTTCAGCATCAAATACAGTACATTACTGATATGTACATACTGATATGTAAATGTTGGTTAAAAAACAAAACATAACTGAGTGCATTTCTTTCACCTATAAAATTTAATATGATATTTTTTTTCATTGATATAAATGCTTATACAGTGTCGTGGTGGTATCTAATATCAAAACTACATTCATATGGTGGCTAGTGTGAAAAATAGTCCCACAAGTTCAACAACTTTCACACAAAATCTTCAATTACAAAAAAAACTGTTTCCATAGAAATTTCTTAAATTTATATATATCATTGAATAATACTACTGAAGACATACATATTAAAAAACAATGGTCATTATGTAAACCCCGACATTTGATAAAATTTTAAAAAAAAGTTGTCATTATCAGTAACCATCATAATGTAACTGGTATTGTTTTCTTATTTACAGTATTTTATCAATAATAGTGAAAATAATTTTTAAAAAAGATGTACTAGATCTATAAATACCAAAAGGGATCACAAAATGAATGCTCTCTGTGTCCTTGACCTTGTTTTTAAAGCCAATGAAAATTTGGGAAAAATGTCAAATTTGACACATTATAGTTAATATCTGTAGAAATGCCACATGCAAACTAAAACCATGATATTTATTTATTAATTATTTCTATGAAGAATTTTTAATATTTAGAACCACTTTCTAAAATTTCATAAATACAGCATAAATTTGGATGTGTTTTAAAAATACACATTCTTTGGTTTCAAACTATAAACTACTTGGGTTCATTCAGATAACAAAAACGAAAATTTAAACTGAATATCATTATTGCATACAGTGGATTTTAAAAAAGTGCTTTACACAGAAATATTAAAAATATACATACATTACCAGGCTGTCCCAAAATAGGCACACTTTTCAGATTTACTTTTGCTATCCATTACAGCATAAAAACTTGTGTTACATGTTTAACCATTCTTTGCAATAGTTGATATACTAAATCGATAAGGGTAAATCTAATCCATTTTCAATCAATGATTTTTTTGAACTCAGCGTCAATTTTCTAAGCTGTTTCCCAATCAAACAAAATTTTTTTTGGCATTTAGAAATTCTGAAACAAGAACGTGTTTGGTAAACACAAATGCCTCCCGGCTCAAAATCTTGTCATTAACAATATTTCAAAAAATGTTTACGCATTCACTCAGTTATGGACAAAAAAAATTGCCAAAAGAAATTGTAAACATAGTTATATAAATTGACAGAGCATGGCATTTTGTAGTTGTAAAAAATATAATTTGGGCAAGTCATTGCTATGACTTGAAAATGAAGTGAAAAATATTCAACTTTATCAAAAATATATAAATGCAAGACTTTACCATGAACCCAGAGACCCTAAACTCCATCCAAATTTAAAAGGGATCACCTAGGGTATGTTCCTTGTAAATATGAGACATCGTAAAAAAATACAAAGGCTATAAAAAAAAGTGTAAAAAGATCTATTGTCACAAATTCTCCCTTCCCTTATCGAAATAAAGGGCTTAAAACACCATTGAATTACCATTTCTCTTAGCAGAACCAAATGTAGCACAACCTTTGAAACTCCATCAAAACACCATTGAAATTCAATTGAAACCCATTGAAACTCCATTGAAATTAGCCGAAATATGCAAATGAGCTCTCCCTAAAAAATAAAAAAAATTTTTTTAAATTTGGTATCCAATGAGGGTTTTTAATGGAATAAAATGGTTTTTTCAATGGTATTTTGTGGTGCCCATTTTACATAAAGTAATGGTGAATCAATGATTTAAAATGAAATATCAATAACCTTCAAATGGTAATTAATGTAAATTCAATGGTGCCAAATAATACTCATGCAGTGAGTATGGTGGACCAGGGGTTTAAATTGGCAACATGGCTGGATACAAAAATAATTTTTATTCATGTCATCACATCCGTATCAACAGTCTAAACAATCTTTTTTTTTCCAAACAAATTACAGTGACCAACATGGATATTGGATTCCCCATGTTTAAAGAGCAGTATCCGTTTCATCCTTTATTAATGTTTTTTGTTTTTTTTCATAATGCACTAAAAGCCTATTTTCCAAGTCCTGAACAACCTCCTCTTTCTCCACCTATTGTATTAAAAACACTTATAACATTTTTAAAACTTATTAGGGCCACCTTTGGATGCCTTGAATTCACTGAAGTCCAAGTTCCAAAGCATTTTCCCTTGAATTCACTTAGATCAGTGGTCCTGATGATCCAAAGCGCCATGGGTCAGAGATCAGTTTCCACTTTGAAAGAGGAATGTCCAAGTCCTTGTTTTACATTCCTGAACATATGCTGATTTACACATAAATTTACATTGAAAATTTTTGCTCATCTTCTGCAAGGACTTCAGCTTTCTTCTCCCACATGTCGAAACTTAAAAAAGAAAAGTAAAATATTTTAAAGTAAAAAACTAAGAAGCGCAAAGCCTATAGCCTGCCTTTGTATTTAAACATTTTAGTGTTTACCCCAGATTTGATCATTGATCCTTATTCCCATTCCCTACCCCTATTAATAATAAAGAAGAAGTTCTGACTGTGCATGCAAATGTGTAAAACCAAATTTTTCTCATCATTATAAATTCCATAATATTTTTTCCATCTTACAAGTCAGTTAACTAGGAGAAATTGAGTTCCAGCCACAATCAAACTCAGTTTGCAATAGAAGTAAATGACACTATTATTTGAAAACTAAGTTTGAGAGATATAGTGCTGTTGCACTGCAGCATCACGCCATAGAAGTTGGCATGACACACCCCCAAGTTGCATTACCCCAACAACCCCGACTGGACCTATTCTAATATGCTGAGCACCAAACAGGGGGAAAACAGTGCCATTTTCCTTTACAACTTTCATACGTTGCTGCTTAGGGACAGGAACCCATGGCTTCCAGTTCCCCAAGCCCAAAATTCTTACCACTGGGGACAGTGTTATGTAAGGGAAACTGCCTGTCTAAAACTACCATAAAAAGGTAAAAGGGAGTAGCATTGTGGATGTCTCAAGTTGTTCTTTGATATGTGACACTTCAGTTTTTCAAGGATCATAGAAACTTTTCTTTTTCTCAAAAAATGTATTCATTTCTAGAATAAGAGTCTATTTACCTTTGTTAATCACTATGATCCAAAGTCTGTGTTGTTTACAAAGTGGACAAGAGGAGGCATCATCCTTGTTGAAAACATGGGTGGACATGTTGCTAAAATAAAAACAAAAAAGTTTGTTAAATCAATCAAAATTTCATTTATTTCAGCAATGACAATGGACATAATAAGCTGAATTTTATTCAGCATTCAATGTTAAAAAATTACAAGTCACTGCCACAGTTGGTCATGAACAAATATTCCAACAGAAATTCTTATACATCTAAAAGGGGTAAATTAATGTTTTTTTTCCTTAAATTTTTATAGATCTACATGTAAATAACCAAGCGATGATTAAGTAAAAACCCAAAAAGAGTTTTATTGCGGATCGCACGTTTGTTAACAATTTATTGTATATACAATGATTTTTCACCAAGGCCTTCCTTTTTTAAAAATTAAGTACGAAGCTAACCGTGACGATATACCTGCGACGATTTTTTTTTTTTTAAATTCCTGAAAGGTTAATTTACAAATGTTGAAAAACAAATATATATATATTTCTGGAAAGCAAAAAAAAGAAATGCGATCAACTAAACATTGTATGGATTGGTTATACATCGACGGCAGAAAATAACTCATCGCCATTTGCAGACGAAACAGTCACTTATTTTTATCGTAAATGGAAAGTAATTTCATTACAAACATAATTATAATACTCATAACTATATTGAATATTCTTACCTTCGTCATAAAATGATGTCATCTGCAAAAATATTGCGAATCAATAACGTTATCCCCCTATTGTTTACACTGTTTGTTGTTTGTCGTTCTTTTCAAAATGGCGGTTTGATGCACCGTTGCGTTATTTCGGTTTTCAAATTTAAAAGAGGGAAAATTTAAAATCAGTTACGAAACAAAAACTGGGTTTCGAAATAAGTTTAAAGAGTGGGTTGTCCAAAATAAAATTTAAATATAAGTAAAAATCATTGATCTACTAGAAATTAGCGTCAATTTTTCGGCACTACTTTTCCTCGTAGGATTGTCTTACAACCTTGCAACAACTTCGAACTTTCATTCGGGGCGGGGGTTAATTCGAACGAAAACCATTCGTAACCTTTTTTTCGTGCGTAAAAGTTTTCAAAAAAAGAAAAGAAAAAAAAATGAATCACCTAAGATTTCTGTTAAAAACATCAGTTAAAAGGTCATAGTAATACGTGCATTATATGTAGTTTGATTTTAATCGTTTTTGTTTCAATCTAATATCCAATAAGCTTTTAAGCTTTCGATTTAATCCTATTTTGACCTCCTACAAAATTTGTTCAAATTGTTCTGGTTAGTTAATAAAAAGGTCACAAAATCAAAAGGGTTGTTTTAATGTAAATCTTTGAATATCTTGTACACTTTTAAAACCATGCTTTATCACAGTGTTGGTAATGTTTTAAATTTTGACCTACCATGCTGATCAGCCATGGTTGACCATGGTCACCATGGTTGACCATGGTGTCTTTTTAAACCCATTTAATTTTTCCTGGTACCATGTTTGTTATATTTCCCTGATCGACCATGGTCATAACATGGCAGATCATGTTCAATCTATCAAAGCTTATTTCTACCATGGTTGACCATGGTTTTTACCATGGCCGACCATGGTTTGATTTCATGTATTTGATGGGCAACATGGATGATCATCAAAATAATGAATACAATGGTGACCATGGTCATAATTTCGCTTGGGGTTTGAACTTACCGTCGCTGCACAGTTTTTTCAGTCATATAGTTTATTTTCATGATTAATTTTTTCTTTATAGTCCAGAAATATAGAAAAAAAATCTAAGTTCAAATTTTCCATTGATTAAAAACATCTAAGTTATTTTTCCATCCCAAAAATTATCTAAGTTATTTTCCATGCTATTTTCCGTCCCAAAATTTGACTAAGTCCAACTTTCCGTGGGATAATTTGAAGATTCCGTGGAAATCTATGATGTTTTACTGTGTCCGTGGAAATCCATGGCAAAATTTGACGGCAATAATGTTTTTCAACAAATTTCCGTGGAAGATTTGATATTCCGTGGATTTTCCAAACAATTTCCATCCAAGTTTTCCCTGGGTTTCCATGGAAATCCGTGGGAAAAAGCCTAAAAGACCATGGCACATGTAGAGACGGGAAACACTCTACAGGGCCCCAATTTCGGCCCCCAATTTTTCATGAAACTTGGTCAGGATGTTTGTCTACATGATATCTCAGATGAGTGCGAAATTGGGTCCATTTTGGGGCAAAAACTAGGTCACCAGGTCAAATCTTAGAAAAAGCTTGTGAACACTCTAGAGGCCCACAATTTTTGGCCCAATCTTCAGAAACTTGGTCAGGATGTTGTCTACATGATATCTCGGATGAGTTCGAAATTGGGTCATGTGGGGGCCCAAAAAATAGGTCACCAGGTCAAATCTTTGAAAAAGCTTGTAACACTCTACAGGCCAAGTTTTGGCCCAATCTTCATAAAAATTTTGGGCAGGATTTTGTCTACATGATATCTCAGATAGTTTCGAAATTGGTCACATGGGTCAAAACTAGGTCACCAGGGAAAATCTTAGAAAAAACCCTTTTGAACACTCTAGAGGCCACAGTTTTAGCCCCAATCTTCATGAAAAATGGTCAGGGTGTTTGTCTACATGATATCTTTGATGAGTTCGAAAATGGGGAATGTTGGGTCAAAAACTAGGTCACCAGGTCAAATCTTAGAAAAACCTTGTGAACACTCTAGAGGCCTACATTTTTGTCCCAGTCTTCATTAAACTTAATATGAATGATGACTGCATGAATTTCCAGTTGAGTGCAAATTCAGGTAGGATCAATATGTAGGTCACTTAGTCAAATGTTAGAAAAACACTTTTAGATGCCAGATTTTTTGTCATTATGCCTAACACTGCCATCTTACTCAGGTGAGCGACACAGGGCCATCTTGTTCATAATTGGCGCCGCATAATAAACTTGTGTTTTTGCTTGGTTCCCGATTTTTCATTCTCCGCATATTAACCGCAATGAAAAGCGATCACCAATCAGTTTACTCAAGCGTGTTTACCGTTATCGTGTAATCTTAATGATGGGTCTATTGTTTGTCACAGCAGGTGACAAAAGATTATTCTTATCCATTCATCAGCAAATTGCAAATTCTGGGACAGTGTTTGATCAGCTGATTTTGACATGTCGGCTGCTAATTTACAGATTCAGCCATGATCAGTTTCATGTAAATTAGTCTTTGTAAGTAAAACATATTGAAGTATGAAATGCAATAGTCGTAGAGGTTTAGTTTGAGATTTTGATATATTCAAGTAGTTCTTGACTTGGCTAAGTTTGGTCACAAGGCTGACTAGTTTTGCTGCACCGAGTTTTCTTTCTATCAATGTTTTTTTCCATTGAAAAATATTTCCACTACTAAGACAAAGTTCTAAAAACATGTTTTTCTTTTATTTGTTTTATTTTTGAGGTTTTTCAGTTATTGCAGGTAGATAGATCAAAAGGGAAACAAATCAATTGCATAATAATTTAAAGTTTTTCTTCCTCCCTACATAAAATTTACAATTATTAAATAAATAACATTTCTTTAATTAAATATTATATCCTGAGTGAATGTGTTTGTGAGTATGAATATACCTGGTAATACAATTTAATACATATGGTACCTGTTTTTAAAGGAGAAAAAATAAACATAATAAAAATATATATTTTTAGCCATTGGCACTAAATTTGGCACAAACTTCCTTAATTGGGCTCCAAGTTTTCTCGTTTGGCGAAAGTTGTGGCGCAAACTTTTTTTCAGCCAGGGTTAACCCTGTGAGATGTCTCTCAAACCCCCCCCCCCCCCCCCCCCCCCCAAAAAAAAAACACCTTATGTTTGTCATTCAATGTTAAGCTTACATAGCATGGGATCTATGTAGATAAAAATCTTCCAAAAATTTCAGGTTCATGAATAATTCTAAGTCTTGCAGGAAAGCATAGACTGGTGTACATGTTGTTTGTGAGAAATTTCTTTCGCTCTGTCGGACTGAATTAAAACGTAGATCTATCAGTGCACATGATATTTTCATTCTAAATTTGGATTGGAACTTACATACCTGTAGCTAGCTTTTGGTTATTATAGGATACATTAGGTGGTTATTTATTTATTTAGAATCTACGCACATGTATATACATAAACTACATGATAGTTAATGACTTAGACAGGTCTTGAGGCTTGTTAATTCAGGCCTATAGTACATCTTCTATAGAATACCACATGTCTATGGCCTAGTACTGCAGTGTTGCAGCCCTTTATCTGTCTCCAAATGACAGGAATTAACTGTCATGGGGATGTTAAACCAACTAAACAAACAACATCATCTATAAATGAAAAAATATAACACGGGTTTAAAAAAAATCATTTTGATTTACATGATTTATGAAGGGACGTCATTGCTTAATTGCTTAAGGCTTTCTCTTGTGAGAAATAGTTACCCCTATCATCTGGTTGTATTATTTTTAAGCTGTCCAGTTGAAATTGGATGTAATGTTTTCATGGCCGATGACAGCATGATATATTATGCAGAGATTGGAGGCATACCTTGGAGTTTGAAATTGGCGTTATTTCAGCGTTGAAGCTGTCACTCTGTCCCCATCAGTCATTGGTCCTGTCTTGTGACTTTGTTTGGCCGTTTGACAGTCTATCACCGGACATTATTGAGATACGTTTACCTCAAGGTGTGGACGATGATATGCATGTACATGGCCCGAAGCAACAAGCCTCAATAACTGCCTATGTCACATACAGTCATGCATGGTTGACTTTACATCTTCACTTCATTGTTAAAATGAGTGAAATTATGACAGTTTCCATTGTTTAAAGTACATTGTATTGTTTAAGGTTCGAAGTGTAAAAAATATTCAAGGAAAATATGTGACAGTGACTTTTAATGTGTAGGAATATATTTTATTTTTTTATATAGATATATTTGCATACGCATGTGAGTATAATTTTGTTATTATAATGGATTATACATATATATAAAGATTATTATTGAATAATTATAGTATTGGCTTATTTGTTGGGCCAAAAGATGTCATGTGCTAGGTTCATGTTTGTGTTTAATAAATATGTTCACAAGTTAAATACATCAATATTTCGCAATGGTTTATGTCATTGATTTCATCCTGTTGGGTATACAATGTGCATTGCATGTGAGCTCCATCCCACTTCAATTCACTGTCGTGTTAAGAATATTTACATTTCTCTTTGGTTTCATTTAAGCAGTTGGGTGTGTTTTACTACAGATTTATAGACATTAAAGGATATTTATTTACAGAGAAAAGATAGCAGACGCTTTTGAAGTTTCATTATGTGTGCAATAGTAGTCAGTTAAGGTAGATGGAGAAAGCATTTACAGGAATCTCGATTGCTGGAGTTGTATAATGCAGTGATTCAGATTGGACCCACATTCCTTAGGACATTGTCCTAAATGGTCATTTTTTTAAGTCATTTGTCCTAAATTACAAGAAAAACTTCGGACAATTTTGTTATAGCAAAATGCTTAATAAGACATTAATGACACTTTCAAGTTTACTTTATTTATTTATATTCTTTTTGCTTTGAATATATCATTCAAGATTGTTTCAAAACTTCAGTCAGTTAAATAATTTCCTTGTAAATATGTTGTTATGACTTCTTCTGATACCTTGTTTACTTATATAGAAATGAAATAAATAATTGTTATTCAAGTTAGTATCTGAGGGATGCATTTATTCAGTATGGAATTAGTATGTCACAAAGGAGAACCCACCCAACCCTTAAGCATAAAAGATCTTACGAATAAAAGCAAAAAAAAAATAATAAAAAAATTTATTGACTCAAGAA
>CM037784.1:64816991-64866991 GCA_021229015.1 Solen grandis
CATAAATAGGACTGTGTATTTATATATAAAGTTTCTGGCCATGTTTCTCTCAACTTTACGAAAAAATTTTCCATTCCATAGTAATTAGTAGTTTAAACTTTCTGCCTTATTACTGTAGTTAATATAAAATTGGTGGAGTCATACCTCCGTATGCGCGTGCTTTTACAGTAACCCGGATATTGTTGTTTTTAGTCCGCCATTTGTAATAATTTGTGTATTGGATTATGCTTGACGGATTCGGGGATTTATGGTATGGTAAGGTTGAGATAACTGGGTTTGTCGGTTTAATTCAATATTACCGGGTCTGAATATTCAAATGTGAGTGTTATTTAAAGCTGACTTGTTCGAATTCCATTGGTTTTCCATGTGATAGCAATCGCGACTGGGTTTGAACTTAGAGATGCTTGCACTGAGCCAGGATTTATGTAGGAGAATTCTGATATTTCTAAGGGGTGTTGGATGTAACTTGGTTTGTATTATGATTTCATCCCGTTTCTTACTTTTGTAAGGAATTTTCAGGATGTCTAAATTTTTGACATTTAATATAGTTTTCTAAGAATGAATAAATAGCTTCTAGCCGAAAGACAAATACTAGTGTGACGAAAATATTTAGTAGAGTTTGCCCTATTGTCATAAATTCAAAATTGGTAGTGTTTACCCTAAGTTCCAGCTTCCGGTTAAACAATTGTTGGTTTCTGCTAATACTATTCGACACAAGCTTTATCTGGTAAGTTTTTATAACTTTCTTTGAAATTAAGTTTATTATTTTGCGTGATTTGAATAGATTTTTACGCATATATAAGCACGTCGTCTTATAGAAACAGAAAACACCCCTACGTTCTTATGATATTATGGAAATGGTTTTGCCCGGGAGAGTCCATGATAATTTGGTCACGTGGTGTGCTTCTACTATAAATACGGGGCGGACGCCGGTTTTCGGGGAGTTGCTGGTTAACATTCAAAGTGTTCGTTTGTTAAAACATATAAGCATTTTGTAAATATAGGACTGGAATCACTTGGGGCTTTGTGTCCGTATACTGCCGAACTTTCATGTAAGCACTGCTTTATTGGAAGGGGGCAAATCAGTACACGGGCCGCAGCTGAAACAGTCCTGGAGTCAGGCCCAGCTTATCGTTCGAAGCCTAGATTCTTGGATAAGGCTTGGTGTCTGCCTAGTCTTGAAAGCCCAGCTATCTCGCACTAGGCAGACAGTGGCTGCAACTCGGTGTTACGGGACTGGTCGTTCCAACGGTCAATATTGGGGTGCAAATTACGATACAGCCTTGTTTATATCTTTATTCAATATACGTCAACATTAATTTAACTTGATTCTTGTTAATCTTATTTAGTAAATCAGATTTGTAACAATCATTGTTTAATCAGTTGTGTATATATTCTTCAAATATTTTATTTCTAATCAATTGGCTAGGCAGGCCTCAAGGAAAATTTATTAATACTATTTCCATCTCCTCAAATCCGCCGCTCAGACGTTACACGCTACAAAATTTGGTGGCAGCGGTGGGATATCCTATTTTCATATATATTTTGGATAGTTGTAACTTACGCTAATAGGAGATGGCTACATCAATAAAAGAAGAAGTGGATATGGCAGAATTGCTGGACCGCATTGACCTGCTTAGCAAAGAAAATGCGAGGTTAAAGCTGGAGAACGAAATTTCCTCTCTGCAGAACAAGATAACAGAGCTCGGACATAATTCTCCAAATATATCAACGCCACGCCATAGTATTCTAAGGGGAGGCAGATCAAAGATGGCTCTTAGTTCTAGCATGTTACAGACACCATCTGTCGATGATAATGGACGTAGACATTTATCATTTGCTGACAATGTAAAAGTTGAAGAGGATGAGTCACTGCATGTGCCAGAAAATTTTATTACCACTCGTAAGCCGAAGGAAAATAAACGAGGCACGTTTCTGAAGCCTGCTACTTATGATGGCACCAGTAGTTGGCTTGACTACAGAGCTCATTTTGAGACGTGTTCTGAAATCAATGGCTGGAGCAAGAAGGAGAAGGGATTATATCTAGCTGTGGCTCTCAGGGGTCAAGCCCAAGGCGTGTTTGGGAATCTTTCCACTGATTCCAAGGATTATGATGCTTTAGTTAATGCCCTGGAAGAGCGTTTTGCTCCACCAAATCAGACAGAACTATATCGGGTGCAGCTGCGAGAACGGAAGCAGAAAGCAACAGAGAGCCTTGCAGAACTTGGCCAGGATATAAGACGACTGACAAACTTGGCATATGCTACAGCCCTAGTGATGTCAGAGAGACACTTGCCAAGGAACAGTTTATAGATGCATTGGCAAGTGTTGACATGAGGCTAAGAGTAAAACAGGCTAGGCCAGCTAGTCTCAACGATGCTGTAAGACATGCTGTTGAATTGGAGGCCTTTGTTCGGGCTGAAAGGAGGAATATTGAAAGCCAAGGCATCTTAAGTTCAACAACAACCGTTCCAGCTAGTGATGAAAATGAGCTGCAAACGCTGAGGCTTTCCATGGACCGCCTAGAAAAGCTGGTAGAGTCTCTAGTTGTCAGCTCAAACAGATGTTCAAGACAGCAAACATCTTATAACAAGCGAAATAGACAAAATAGTGGTGGGAATCAACAAAGAGGGTCCTGTTTTGAATGTGGTTCTAAAGATCATTTCAAGAGAAACTGTCCCAAGCTGAGAGATAAACAGTCTTCAGATAGTTCAACGGCAGGTGGAAAGAACGTTAATACATCTAGCAGAATTGGATCTGGTATGTTTTTGCCAGTTATCTTCAATGGCCAGACATACGATTGCCTGATAGACACTGGTGCAACACTGTCCATTATATCTAACCGTGTTTGGAATAAAAATTACGCTAGCCATGTGTTGCAGCCATACGATCTGACTATTGTTTCAGCTAATGGGTCAGCACTAGATGTGAAAGGAAAGACATCTGTAACAGTGGAGATTAATGGATTGACATATACCATAAATGTGATAGTGGCAGACATAGACAATGATTTTGTGATGGGCTTGGACTTTATGAAAGATCATGGATGCAAAATAGACGTCATAAAGCAGGTAATAACACTAAAGGGAAAGCCATGCAAATTTGCCTGCCGTGGCAGTATCGGTTGTTATCGTGTAACTATAGCAGAAGACGTCACTGTGCCCGCAAGGTCAGAGATGATTATCCATGGAAAGGTCCCTGCTATGCCACATTTGACAGAAGAACTCTTTATAGTAGAACCATCTGAGAAAACCATAGAAAGTGGCAGAGCGCTTGTTGCAAAGGCGGTTGTTACAGCAAATAGCTTGGTACCATTAAGGATCATGAACGTTGCAGATGAGCCACAGAAGCTGTATTCAGGCACAAATATAGCTCAGCTGAGTCCAGTTGTGCATGTTTCATCGAATACCAAAGTTGAATATCCCCGAAGAGAAGTTCCACCCTTTCTGCAAGATTTGTATGATAGAACCGTCTGTGGTATGACACCTAGTCAGAGCAAAGCTGTTGCAAGACTTTTGTCGAAATATGCTACGGTCTTTTCAGAGACAGACAATGATTTAGGTAGAACAGGTGTTGTGAAACACAAAATCAATACTAAAGATGCTCATCCCATCAAACAACAATTAAGAAGAACACCTGTACATTTGAGTGAAGAGGTCGACAGGCAAATTGACGATATGCTGCAAAAAGGGATAATACAGCCATCTTCTAGCCCATGGGCAAGTGGCATTGTGATGGTCAAGAAAAAGGATGGCACAAGCCGTTTTTGTGTCGATTATCGTAAACTGAATGATGTCACGGTTAAAGACTCTTATCCCATTCCCAGAATCGATGACACACTCGAACAGCTGGCCGGCTCAGAGTGGTTTTCATGCTTGGACCTTAATTCTGGGTATTGGCAACTAGAGGTCGATCCAGCAGATGTAGAGAAGACTGCTTTTGTGTCTAAGCGTGGATTGTTTGAGTTTAAGGTCATGCCCTTTGGCCTGTGCAATGCGCCAGCTACTTTCGAAAGGCTGATGGAAACAGTGTTGGCGGGTTTGAATTGGAAGATTTGTTTGATTTACCTGGACGATATCATCGTTCATGGTAAAAGTTTTGAAGACATGCTTTCAAACCTAGAGAATGTATTCAACAAATTAACAGAAGCAGGCTTAAAACTCAAACCTAGGAAGTGCCAACTGTTTTGCAGAGAAGTTGAGTACCTTGGCCATATCGTATCCGCAGATGGAGTAAGGACTGATCCCAAAAAGATCGAATCTATTAAAAAATGGCCATGCAGTGTGACTGAGCTGAGATCGTTTATTGGCTTGTGTAGCTACTACAGGAAGTTTATACAGGGTTTCGCCGACATAGCTAAGCCACTTCACAAACTCACTGAAAAGGGCAGAGTCTTTCAGTGGAGTGAGGAGTGTGACACAGCTTTCCGGAAGTTAAAACAAAAGTTAATTCAGACACCAGTTATGGCACACCCCGACTTTTCCAAGGAGTTTATACTCGATACAGATGCAAGTGATGTTGGTATCGGCGCAGTACTTTCACAGGAATTTGATGGCCACGAACGGGTCATAGCATATGCCAGCCGAACACTTTCAAAATCTGAACGAAAATATTGCGTCACTAGAAAGGAGTTATTAGCTCTCGTGCACTTTGTAAGATATTTTCGCCATTATTTGTATGGGAAGAAGTTCAAGGTCAGAACGGACCACGGGTCTTTACGGTGGCTGATGCGTTTTAAGGATCCGGAGGGGCAGGTGGCCCGATGGTTAGAGGTCCTGTCATCATTTGATTTTGATGTTATCCACAGACCTGGCAGACAGCATAGAAATGCTGATAGCATGAGTAGGGTTAAATGTAAGCAGTGTTGTAAACCCTGGGATGAAAGAATGGTGCAAGGGATAACAAAAATTGAGGAAACTATCTCTGAAGATTCAGAGCTTCAGCTTGCGCAGGACTGTGATAATCAGATTTCGATGGTTAAATCATGGGTTGTTGCTGGAAAAAGGCCCGATAGCAAGGATGTAGCATGTGAAAGCTATTATGTGAAGTCGTTGTGGAGTCAGTGGAAGAGACTTGATGTTAGACAAGGACTTCTTGTCAGACGATGGGACATACTTGGGACAGATGAAGTTTTATGGCAAGCTATTGTGCCGTTAAGCCAAAGGCGTGTTGTCCTGAGATATTCACATGATATTAAAGCCTCTGGTCATTTAGGAATCAAAAAGACACTGAGCAAGATCCGACTAGGCTATTACTGGCCGGGATTGCAACAAGATGTTAAAACCTACGTAAATGGCTGTGAGTTTTGCGCAAAGAGAAAAGATCCAAACAAGACCAAGAAAGCTCCAATGACCATAGTTAGGAGTGGTTATCCCTTTGAAAGACTGGCCATAGATATTCTTGGTGAGCTGCCAGTCACCGAACGAGGGAACAAATATATCCTCGTGATAGGTGATTACTTTACAAAATGGACAGAATGCTTCGCCATGCCCAACATGGAGGCTAAAACGGTTGCAACTTACTTGGTAGAGGAGGTCATAGCGAGATTTGGAGTCCCTCGTCAAATACACTCAGATCAAGGTAGGCAGTTTGAAAGTCGCCTGTTTCAAGAGATGTGTAAACTTCTACAGATTCAGAAAACGAGAACGACACCATATCACCCGAAATCTGATGGCATGGTAGAGCGATTTAACAGAACTCTGACTGCAATGCTCAGTGCCTTTGTCAATGACAACCATTCGAACTGGGATGAGCTACTTCCGTATGTCATGATGGCATATCGGACTACTGAGCATGAAACTACAGGTTTTACCCCAAACATGTGTATGCTAGGCCGTGAAACTACCACGCCACTTGACGTCTTGTTTGAAATGCCCGCCAGTATTAAAAGTATACCTGAAAACCAGTGGGTGTGGGAGCTGAAAGAAAAATTGGAAACAACTCATAAAGTCGTTAGAGACCGAACAGGTGGAGCCATGCTTAGGCAAAAGAGATATCACGACAAGACATTGTCTTATGAAAAACTAGAGGTAGGAGATAAAGTCTATGTTTTCTTTCCGGTAAAGAAAGTAGGTTGTTCCTCCAAGCTGACATCCTATTGGCGAGGACCCTTCATTGTCAATGGAAAGATGTCTGATGTACTGTACAAGGTTGACTGCGGAAAGACCGGTGACCAAGTCATTCACTGTGATCGCATCCGCAAAGCTAAGAGCCAGCAACTTCTAGGAGAAACTCCACTAACAGAATTTTCTGAAGAAGCGGCCACTGTTCCATTGATGGGTGAAGAGGCAATGATCGAGAAATTGAATAAAGAAGAACCGATAGAAGAGGTAAGCTTTAGTAAGAGAAAAAGGCAAACTCCAGCATGGTTGAAAGATTATGTTCTATCTATTTCCAGATTGAGAACCATGCCACGAGAAGGCCCTAGCATCATCTGCCATCCTGTAAAAAAGAGTTTGGTGACGATGATGACGTCCGGTACCACATCCTGCAGTGTGTTGGGAAGGAATTTGGGTGTGACGAATGCTCGGTGACTTTCAGGAAGAAGTCGTATTTCCAACAACACATGAAGAGGAAGCACAGTGAAAGAAGTGTAGTTGGAGAGACAGTGAAAGCAAGAAAGCAAAGAAAGGAAAGTGATAGTGATTGGGATAGTGATCCTGGTGTAGAAGTAATAGATGAAGGTGCAGGAAAGGAAGGACAGGAAAGTTTGGATCTTGGGAGGTCAGTTAGAAAGGCAACACGCCCTACCCCAGTTGCAGCACCAGTCAAGAGAGCTGCTAAAGCTTCTGAGACTGTAACTTCTATGGCCTGTAGTGATGGACATGGACTTAGTTGTGGCATAGAAGCTGGTGTTGCCAAGCCAAATGATTTAGGTAACAAGTTACAGAGTGTCAGGAAAGTGTCGGAAGATGGAGTCAGAAAGAAGGTTGCAGAAGAAAAAGACAGGAGTGATAGGGATAAGAACAGGAGGAAGCCGGTGAAGGAAAAACTGGAAATGTTGAGATAGAAGTAAAGACTGTTGTAAAAGAGGGTTACCTTGTCGAGGAGTTTTCTGTAGCTGACGATACTGAGAAGCTCTACGGTTCTTTTGCTTCTTCCAGGAGAAATGTAAGGCAGCCTAGACTGTGTGTTGGAGATCTGCTTCCAGAGGGAGCGCTTGTTAGAGCTGATGATGTTTTCGTTGAGAGGAGCTTGTCGCAGGAAGGTGGACAGTTTAAGCTCATTTTCAAGTATATGAAACAGTAATACTGGAGACAGCTATGACTTTAAACGTTACCGTTAGTTGTTCTGATTAAAAATGGTCATTCACATTGTATTTTGTTTCTAATATGAATAATGTTTAATGGGAATTAAACCTTGTTATAGTTAAGATTTTATTTTGTGATTTGTGATTATTTTATTTCCTGGTTTCATTAGTAATGCGGGACGCATTTACCCGGAGGCGTGGGTAATGTGACGAAAATATTTAGTAGAGTTTGCCCTATTGTCATAAATTCAAAATTGGTAGTGTTTACCCTAAGTTCCAGCTTCCGGTTAAACAATTGTTGGTTTCTGCTAATACTATTCGACACAAGCTTTATCTGGTAAGTTTTTATAACTTTCTTTGAAATTAAGTTTATTATTTTGCGTGATTTGAATAGATTTTTACGCATATATAAGCACGTCGTCTTATAGAAACAGAAAACACCCCTACGTTCTTATGATATTATGGAAATGGTTTTGCCCGGGAGAGTCCATGATAATTTGGTCACGTGGTGTGCTTCTACTATAAATACGGGCGGACGCCGGTTTTCGGGGAGTTGCTGGTTAACATTCAAAGTGTTCGTTTGTTAAAACATATAAGCATTTTGTAAATATAGGACTGGAATCACTTGGGGCTTTGTGTCCGTATACTGCCGAACTTTCATGTAAGCACTGCTTTATTGGAAGGGGGCAAATCAGTACACGGGCCGCAGCTGAAACAGTCCTGGAGTCAGGCCCAGCTTATCGTTCGAAGCCTAGATTCTTGGATAAGGCTTGGTGTCTGCCTAGTCTTGAAAGCCCAGCTATCTCGCACTAGGCAGACAGTGGCTGCAACTCGGTGTTACGGGACTGGTCGTTCCAACGGTCAATATTGGGGTGCAAATTACGATACAGCCTTGTTTATATCTTTATTCAATATACGTCAACATTAATTTAACTTGATTCTTGTTAATCTTATTTAGTAAATCAGATTTGTAACAATCATTGTTTAATCAGTTGTGTATATATTCTTCAAATATTTTATTTCTAATCAATTGGCTAGGCAGGCCTCAAGGAAAATTTATTAATACTATTTCCATCTCCTCAAATCCGCCGCTCAGACGTTACACGCTACACTAGTAGTATTTAAGTTTTCCTCTCTTGTTTTGTTTCTGTTGATTAAATGTTTGTATTACCCAACACCCTGTTATTTATTTGTCGAAGTTAAAATATAGCTGGTAACTGGTATTGTTAGTATACAAGACAATTGTTAGTTAGATATTCATTCATTCTTCCTCATCATTTATCTTTTATTCGTTACAGTCCATGCATACAAATAGACCCGCCACCAAACAGAAACCCCCCCTCTCCAGAAAGACTGGATAGATTAACCTGCCCAGGGCGAAACGCTCCCATCTTCAGTCAGGCATAGGAGCATGGCAGAACCTGAAGCGGATTTGAGATCCCAGGTGCAACCATCCACCACCACTGTCAGGCCGATTCAGGTGATTTCACCCTATTCCTACGGGATATTGTGTTTCTTAGAGGTTTGAGCTGTGCTGTGCATGGAGGGATTTGAGATCCCTTGTATGTTTCAATTCGAGTCTGGTTTTAAGTAGTGATTTGAGATCTCGTGTATGAATTTAAGGTAGCCGAAGGGGTGGGCCTGAATATGCCCAGAGGGATTTAAGATCCCAGACGTGCCCCAACTTCTATCCAAAATTCATGTGGATTATAGGCCATAGATCTCGTTTATGAATTTATTGTATGAGGTGGAGTGGGCCGGAAGGATTTAAGATCCCAAACATGCTCTGCATTTTGACTGATTCAACTGCAGAGACTGTGTGTGTGTTTTTTTTTGTTTTTTGTTTTTTTTCATTAGATTTGAGATCTTTTTAGTTTAATTTTGTATTTATTTTTCATGCGTTGTAGTATGCCAATATTGCTTAGGTAGTTTATAACCATTTGATGTATTGTAACTTGATCTTTCTTTACAGGAAAGAGTAGAGTTTCTCTGTTAACTATTGTTATATTAATTGCATTCAGTGCTCTTTCTAATAATTTACATTCTTTTTTGTATTGTATGCATTTGAAGAAGACGTGATCAAAGGTTTCTTTTTCTGAGCACCATTCACAGGCTGTTTTTAATAATCAAGTTACTAGATCTTAGTCTTAGCTGAGTAATTATCCTGTTGTGTTTCGGATTTTCAAAATATGTGTTATGTTTGTTGGACATGTACCATATTGAAAAATCTTTTCTGTCTTATAAGATGGGAAAATGTTGTCTCTAAAGAGTGAGTTAACCTTATTATTAATGATATGGTACATTTCTTTAGTGCTTAGTTTTATGCAGAGTTCATTCTAGGATTGCCATGCAAAGGGCCAGTGGCCCCTGCCAATTTTGAAAGAGGGCCACCTGTAATTTGCATTGAGCCATACTTAGGTTTTTGGCAAACAAAAAAGAGAAAAAAATTGTTTACTAACTACATGTGTATTATTTTCTATGAGTCTATTCTGCTTTCAGTCATTATCACATGAAGGATGCAGGTTCACAAGAATGATGACAGGATATAGTCAATAGCATTTAACATTACAGTTCAATATGAAGACCTTAAAGTAAATACTCAAAAGTCCAAATTCAACTGGCTTATTAAAAATGGTAACTCAAAATCATCAACTGTCTTTGAGTCATATCTTAACAAAATTACCAACTTGTTGCAGTTTTTCAATTAAATTTAAAAATTAAGTGACTTATTTTCTCCCAGAATGACATGCTGGATTGAACAGTCTTCTAGATTTTGCATCCCTCCAATTGGTAATGGCTGATTGAAAGTCAAAGTCTTTGATTTCTGATCCCTCAGTGAGAATGGTGAGAAGGTATTGCAGCCTGAGTGCTCGTGCGAAAATTATTAGTGCCGTACGTCATAATGTTGGTTTTATTATGTTTGATACACAAAGAACACTTCATGAGATCGTTCTTTTTGTCGTATTCTAGCCAGTGATACTGCGATTTTGATAACCATTCACTTTGATATTTTTTCATTTAGGTTTTTGATTTATCATTACTTGGTTCAGTCGAGACTTCAGCAGAATTGGAAGTGGATGGGGTACTTTCAATTGTACTTTCATTGCAATTACCACCGGACTGTTCTTTTTCTTTTAAATTATCCACACCAGGACCGCTTTCTCTGCTCGATTCCACAATATCATGGCCCGGCTCAGCAATCTTCGATTTTTTACCGAAGAAATCGCCGATATTCGTCTGCTTTCATTTCGACATGTTTTCACTGGGTGCATTCTTTTTGTTTTACGCGTAGCAGTTCTTTCTGTTCGCAATTTATAGAATGGAATAAATAACTTATCCTTTATTTGTTTGTGATTTCGGTACAGAACATTATATCAATTAAAATGCCAATTTATATTATATTATAAGTCAGTGCACACTAATCTTCTTGCAGGTTTATCAGAATGGCAGAACAAAATTACAAAGCCGTAGTGGCGTAAGCAAACGAGTTCCCACTACGTTTGTATAACTCGGCAATGTCCGGTATAAACCTGAACTCTGGTGACCGTGAAATTGTGGAATCAAGCATTTATCGAGTTTTCCGATGTTAAAGTCGATATAATTTGTTGAGAATTAATTGTCACGTCTTAGTTTATATACATTTTCATCTGTAATTTCTTGTAAATTAAAATTTAGGATTGGCGTACATAGTGTTAAAAATAGCGCCATCGGTAAAACCTGTGCGCCAGATGGGCGCGTGCACTTTTTTGAAAGGGGCCATTTTAATATTTAGTGGGCCACTGGCGCAAAAGCGCAGCCTAGAATGAACTCTGTTTATGTTTAACCTGTCACCAGTTAAGGCTCCTTTTTTCGCTGCTGAATCAGCAAATTCAGTACCAGGTATACCGAACTGACTCAGTATCCATATGTATTTGATGTTAATATTGTTATTGGCTAATATGTTGCTGATTGAAATAATTTGAACTATGAGATCTTGTTGAGAGCTTGAGTAACCATTTTCTAGTGACTGTAATGCATTTAATGAGTCTGTGAATATAGCTATGTTATTTGGGATTGAGATTTTAGATCTCTTAAAGTTTAACCATTGTAACACCGTGTTGATTGCTACAAGTTCACAGGTGAAGATTGATAATCTATGATCTAGCTTTAGGCGTCTATCTTGAATTTTCTCATTGTTTTGGTCCATTATCACTATTCCTGCACCTGCATACTCTTTTTTCAATATCTCTACTGCCGTCAGTATAGATTGACCAGTCCCTATTGATTTGAGATATATAATTGTTAGCGATATCTAGATTAACTGACGGATTGACCTGTTTATTGACAGTTTTGACTAAATTTGTGTCTATATTAAGAGACTTTAGTCCACTTAGTGATTTTAAACATGGTTTTTCAATATCATTTTCTTTGAGTTGATATTTCTTTAAGTCAATTATTTCTTGCGCATATGGTTTTTTGCACGTTTCAGTTTGGCTGCTCTTGAGGAATAGCCTGGATCTATTTTAATTTCTTTATTTATTGGGAAAGAATCCCCTAATGGGATGGAATGTGCCCAATATTTTAGCATACACGTTTCTCTATTTAAGTTTAGGGGTGTTTCACTACATTCTATGAGCAAAGGTATTGTGGCTGTATTCTTTTTACAACTTGTTATGACCTTGAGGGCTTCATTTTGTAAAATTTGTAGTTTATTTAGTAGTTCTGGACATGCTGAGTTATAGGTTATGCTACCATAGTTAATTTTAGATTTGATTAAGCCTTTATAAACTGTTAAGAGAGTTTTTTTTTGCTGCATCCCCAGTTATGTCCTTTGATGCACTTTAATAAGTTGATATCAGATTCACATCTTTTTATAAGGTTTATTATATGGTTTCTCCAAGTTAGGGTCTTGTCAAATGTCATACCTAATAGAGTTACAGACTCAGAATATGACAGGGTTTTACCACATAAGTTCAGTTTCGGGATATTATTGCTATTCTCATCTAAATTTACTCTTTGTTTTCTAAAATTACTGCTTGAGTTTTGAATGGGTTTATGACAAATCCAAATTTCTTGCCCTAGTTTTCAATAGCATTTAGTGCTTCTTGATTACTTCTAATTCTCTTAAGTAATGATTTATGGGCTGTTGTCCAGATTGCTCTGTCATCTACAAATTGTGATAGGCTGATTTTGTAACTATTTTTGGACTTGTTGTTCATGTTTATTATATGATCCGTAAATGTGTTCATTATAAGTGAAAAGATAATTGGAAAGAGTGCCCTTCCTTGTGGACAACCATTAATTGTTTCTTTAGTTTCAGATGTTGTCCCTCCATATTTGACTTTGATTATGCCCCCCTTCGAAGAAGAGGGGTATATTGCTTTGCTCATGTCGGTCGGTCCGTATGTCCGTTGGTCTGTCGGTAGACCAGACCTTGTCCGAGTGATAACTTAAGTTCTATTTGACCTTTAAGTCTCAAACTTCATGTGGTTGTTGGTCATGATTAGTAGATGACCCCTATTGATTTTGGTGTCATTACCTCAAAGGTCAAGGTCACAAGGTCACATGTTGTGTATGTATAATACCAGACCTTGTCCGAGTGATATCTTAAGTTCTATTTATTTTAAGTCTCAAACTTCTTGTGGTTGTTGCTCATGATTAGTAGATGACCCCTTTCGATTTTGGTGTCATTACCTCAAAGGTCAAGGTCACATGTTGTGTATGTATAATACCAGACCTTGTCCAACATTATGAAGGCAAACTCCTTGCATGTAATATAGCTATATACATATTATTATGGCATATGAGGGGGGCATATATATGTTTCACAAACATTTCTTGTTTTTCTTTGTTTTAGGAAGTCTGCTAGCCAATGTAGCATTTTACCCTTAATCCCTATTCTTTTAAGTAGAGAATGGCAACTGTGTTCCACATTTTGTTGAATGCTGACGATAAATCTAGAAATACCGCTATGACATTTTGGCTTTTTAGCTCACCTGAGCATAGCTCAGGGTGAGCTTTTGGGATACTTGATTGTCCGTCGTGCGTCGTCTGTCAACAATTTTGATGTTTACACACTAGAGGCCACAATTTTGATCCAATCTTCCTCAAACTTGGTCAGAATGTTTGTATTGATAATATCTTGAACCCTTTCGAAAATGGGTCAGGTTGGATCAAAAAGTAGGTCAGTAGGTCAAATCTTAGAAAAATCTTGTTTACACACTAGAGGCCTCAATTTTGATCCAATCTTCCTCAAACTTGGTCAGATTGTTTGTCATGATGATATCTCGAACCAGTTTGAAAATGGGTGGGTGGACAAAAAGGAAATTTTGGGGCAGAAAATTCCTGAACATTGTTTCACCTCATCATCTTTATTCTTAAGCAATCTGTTTTGTACAGGCAATGAATGATACTTTTCTCAGGTGAGCGATCTAGGGCCATCTTGGCCCTCTTGTTGATTGTGCTTTTCTTATGTCATTTTCTAATTAAATTAACTTGTCTTCACAAGATTGATTTGCTCGGCATCCGGATTGAAAGTCTGATATAAGATTATTCTCTTCTAAAAATTGACATAGTCTGGGCTTTATCATTTTTTGTAAAAGTTTTGTGAAGGTAGATGTTAGAGATAATGGGCGATAAGAGCTAGGTGATTCTTTGGGCTGTTTTGGTTTTAACAGGGGGATAATAACTGTTTCATTCCATGAATCAGGGTTTTTTCCTGTGTTCCATGAATTGTTTAGTAGTTTAAGGAGAGTTTCCTTGGCTGTAAGAGGTAGGTTTTTAAGGGCAGTGTAGTGTACCGTCCTCCCCCGGGGCTCCATTTTTACAAAGTTTCAGTGCTCTTTTAAATTCTAGTAAGCTAAATTCAGCATTGTATGGAATATTTGTGTGTTTTTCATTTTCAGTGAGTTTCATGTAGTTCTCAAGTATTCTTTTACTTTTTTGTTTTTGTTCAATGAATTCTCTATTGAACCCTTCCATCACTACTAACCGTTTTGAAATGTTGAATTAAGGTCTCAGCTTTTTCCTTAGGGTCTGTAATTAGTTTGCCATTTACCATGAAGGGAGGGTTACTTGGTGGTGGGTCTACCTTTGATTTTGCTAATGAATTGCCATAGTTCCTTAGACTTAGTTTTGTTATTGATGCCCGAGCAGAATTCCTCCCATTTGGCTCTTATAGCTCTATTTATTATTCTTTTTGCTTCGGTTCTTGCAGTCCTAAAAGTTTCATAGTCTAATGGTCTTTTTTTTATCCTTAAGTCTTTTCCTTAGTCTTTCTCTTTTTTTTACCGCGGCTTCACACTCTGCAGTCCCCCATGGGACAGGATTGTTTTTATGTGTTTTGGGTGTTTTGTTTTTGGGGATTGTTTTGTCAATTTATTTTTTTGGAGGATGTCATAGAAGTTTGTGAAGTTTTTATCTACGTCATTTTCTGTTATGCCATAGTGAAGTTTCATTGCAGCCAGTTCTTTAATTTGTTTCCAATTATCTACCGTAGCTTTGTTAAAGTTCATTTTTCATTTTTTTTCATCTCACCTGACCAAAGCTCAGGGTGAGCAATTGTGATCCCGTGAGTGTCCGTCGTGCGTCATGCGGCGTCAACATTTTTTATTGATTACACTCGATCACCTTTATTTCTTAAGCAATCATCTTCACACTTTAAAACAATGTTTATGACCATAATGTCTCGATTGAGTTCGATTATGGCTGAGATCGGTCAATTAGGTCAGGAGTTATGCCCCTTTTAATATTAAAAAAATGATATATTTTACTTTGTTTACACTCTAGCATCTTCATCTTTTGAGCAATTATCTTCAAACTTTATGGCAATGCTTATGGCCATAAGGTCTCGATTGAGTTTGATTATGGCTGAGATCGGTCAATTAAGTCTGGAGTTATGCCCCTTTTAATATTAAAAAAATGATATTTACTTTGTTTACACTCTAGCATCTTCATCTTTTGAGCAATCATCTTCAAACTTTATGGCAATGCTTATGACAATAATGTCTTAATTGAGTTCAATTGTGGCTGAGATGGGCCATTTAGGTCAGGAGTTATACCCCTTTTAATTAAAAAAATGCAGGATTTCACTTTGTTTATTCTCTACCAACATTCATTTTTATAACAATCTTTTTTAAACTTTAAGACAATGTTTATGCCCATAATCTCGCCATCGGGTTCAATTATAACTGATATTGTCTAGATAATTTAGGAGTTATGCCCTTTTCATCATAAAAAAAAAAGCCAGATTTCACTTTTGCACTCTAGCATCATTATTTCTTAAGCAATCATCTTTCTCAGGTAAGCGATCAAGGGCCATCTTGGCCCTCTTGTTTTTTCTAGTTGAGTTTTAAATTGGATTTTTAGTTCAATTGGTAGATGATCACTACCCATAGAGTTATCAGTGACATAGAATTCTGAGTGGGATTTGAATTTAGCTGGAATAATGGCTAAGTCTACCGCACTATCTTTGTGTCCGTGGGAAGTTGCATTACGGGTGATTTGTCCGTCATTTACTACATTTAAGTTCTTAGAGTGTAATAGATCTAGGAGGGGGTTGGCCTCGCCGTCGCACCTAAAATCTCCTATGGGGTTCCAGATTATGTGTTTTAAGTTAAAGTCTCCCATAATGATGCTATTTTTGCCTATGTTTTTAAATATTCTATCATAGTTTTGTTTTGTGTTATATTTGATCAAGGGGACATATACATTGTAAATTTCGATGTTTTCATTCTGGCCATATACCTTGATTCCACATATTTCTATCTCACATTTCAATTCTATTTTGATTTATGTGAATCGAATGATATGACGGCGAGGCTGGATTCATTATTTTGTTGTTGGCTTGTCGCCGCCATATTTAATATTATTTATTTATGTGGTATGAATATCAGGAGTTTTAACCTATCATTGTGAGGTTACAGTGGTGCTAACGTATCAGTTGTCAAAAAATACGATTGGAATACGATAGAAATACGGACGATATACGATATGCGATATACGATCTGCGATATGCGATGTGCGATAGCAGGTCTGATTTACCTTTACGATTCGTTACGATGCGATGCGATGCGTTCTTTGTCTGATACCATACGAAATACGATTTACGATCTGCGATATACGTTATGCGATATACGATACAGGATAAGCACGGTATAAATGGCATTTTTTACAACTGTATACAACTAGATTTTACAATAAGTTCAAAAATATGAAATATCAACTAAGCTTTTAACAATATTTATCACAGGCCGTGTTTTCATCTGAAATAAACAGCGGAAATAAACAAAACGGGAAACAGGAAATGGGGACAAACTAAATTGCGGTTCCTCTAGAAATGTTACGGACTCTGTTGTCTCCGTCAATAACAACCTAAGCAAGTGTAATGAAAAACTGGTTTTTTTCCTAACGAGGACTCATAAAAAATGTATTAATTATGCTTTGTTATTATGTGTTTTGATATTAATCACATTAAAAAAAAATGATACCAGCAATCATCTAATATCTAGTACGCTGTCATTTGTGCTAATTAAAACAATATCTTCGGGCATTTTTCAAACTTTGCATTTAACCAATCAAACATAAATGTATATATAATTTATTGGATGTATCAAATATCAAAAGAACGCGAGTGAGTGTGGGAGAATAGCACCGTATTTATTTTCTTATTAGAATATTCGTATATATTACAAGTAGGTAACTGTCATAGGTATAGATTTAATATAAATATGTTTTCATATACTTTAACCAGAAGCTCGGAAAATCCGCTATTGTTTTAAAAAGCCCTAGCCCGAAGAATTGTTGTTGGAAATTGACCTTGGTAATTAAACAATTAAAACATGTACATTAACATGGGTGGAAAAGCTATCTTTGTCGAAAAGATGCCATGAGTGAAAAGGCCGCCGTTTAACCGGGTATTCGTGAGAAATGTCATACGCCGCCATGCGTATACAGTTTAATATGATTTGTTTCGTTAATCGAGTACAAGAATAAAAAAGTTGCCAAATCGGTTATATCTCATTTTGACTACACCCAGTTCATCTACTGTATAAAGTTATTTCACACCTTTCCAGACATGTTTCCAGATTGTCTAACACATGCATTGCTACATGTAAAGGATATATATTAAGTAGGGAAATATCATCATGTGTTGGGCTTTCAATATTTTGTAATGGTATCCATGGTTTTGACCAAGTATTATTGTAAAATTATTTAAATGTAAAGTATTTAATATTTCATTAAATATTTATGATATAACATTTATATTGTGTGCATATGTATCATCCCCGCACTAATTCACTGTGTCTTCCGCATAAATATGCATTCATCTCTCTCTCTCTCTCTCATCCTATATTTTGAGCTAATGGTCATTAATGTTATCATGTATGTGGTTTCGAGACACATTTTAATTTGCAGAGATTTTGATTTGTAGACACAATGGGTTTCAATCGGAAGAACAAATTAAAAAAAAAAGTCCATTTAAAATCTATGTTTTTTACTCGCCGTTTTAACAATCAAAATATTTTAAAGAATACCCTATGATTCGCTCATTTGTGATATAAAAATAAGTCCATAAGTCACACACATGTGTGCCCGCACACTCCCTTACAAATGTATTTTTGATACATGTATCATCATCATCATCATCGTGTACATTTAAGATTTTTTTTCTCTCTTCGAAATATATTCTGTGCCTCATACCTAGATTGGAAACAGTTTTATTATTATTATTATTCTATGAATATTGGTGTGTTTAAAATAGAATTTCAAATTATTGCTAAAAATTGTAATCTTTTAGTACCGGAAATAACATTCACTCTGTGTACATGTCAAAAGTCTTCTCCTCTGGGGGTGGTATACCGGCAGCGGCGAGACATAAAGGTGACATATCCGGTCAAAATAAACACATGCTGTGCCTGCTGATAAGAACTTATGGCACGCCTCCGGTATTGCGAAACACACTTTTTTTCACTTAATTATACATAAAAGATTAGGGATATGCAAGAAAATGTTCTAACCTATTATATCTCTAGCAAACTGTAATAATATGGAAATGAGATCTTTGGCGAACTGTAGTAATATGGAAACAAGATCATTTTCTTTTAACTATTATCATGTCAGTGAACTCTGTTTATCACGGAATAAAATACATCAGTTATTTTATAACAAATCTTCCATTCCCATGTAGGTTTTATGTTTATTTTTCTATTGTTATTGCTTGCAATAATTCCTGGTTTATCATATCAAATATTAAGACATAGCAGTGAAGCATATCACGAAAATGTGGTCCCGTTTTATCATTGTTTTTTTTTCTAATGAAAGAGACAGTTGTTGGATACAATTAAGTTCGGGTGTGATACCCATGCTAATTTCGCAAAAAAAAAAATGCTCTTCGAAATATACGTGTCCGAGGTATAGCATCGATATACTGTAAACATGTTCCTGTGTAGAACTAGTACTTAGAGCTCCGTGTTCTCAAAGCAATACCGATGCATCTTGTACACATCATATACGTATTAGGATTTACGCGATCATCGGAAAAAATGCTCCGGTTTGGATTTTCAGTCTCCACCTACCTGAATTTTGATTATCTCCATACTGATGAAAAAGGGGGAAAAAAGAAACATAATTTGCACTCATTCATCCAATTTTTTTGGAAGTGTGTGTGCGCGCGCGCGTGTGCGTAATGAAAGAGAGATAGAGAAACCTAAATAAAATAGGAAATAATTAAATAAATAAACTATATTCGTAAATAACAATTATCTTTTGTTCACGAATTCATTAAATAATAAAGAAAAATGGGCATTCGTGTAAATACAGCAGTAAAAAATGTCCCGGGAAATAAATAATTACACGAAAGCAACATTTCGGACGATCTTGCATAAGTAGGTAAGTTTTAATTTGTTAGTTTTTAGACAGGTTAATAAAGCAAACATTGATCAAACATATCGATTACACATATTTTAAAATTATTCCACTTTAATACTGATATAGTCACGAAGCTATATTAAAGGTATTTACGTCTCTGATATAGTACTTTCACACGTGCATCAAATTATATAACATCGCATGGCGTCTGCTCCTGAAAGTCACGTAGGCCATAACACATGTATAAAATAATAAAGTAAAAGAAATATAACTATTACAATTGGTAAAAAATAAAAAAAATGTACTGCATAATGTGATTTAATGATCCACCTTTAATAAACTTAAGCAAATATCAAATTTAAAGACACGAACATTAATTATTTCTGAAATATCGATGGTGTCCCGTAACTTAAACTGTCCTAAACCACTGGGTGGTTCAATACGATATACGTTATGCGATTTACGATATACGATTACCGATATACGGTTGCCTTACGATGCGATGCGATACAATCCCTTTTTATGCCTAATACGATTAATGCATAGAATACGATTCCATACGTTACGATGCGATTGAGTAATATATACGTTACGATACGATGCGATACGAACGATATACGCTATTTTTGACAACTGATACGTTAGCACCACTGTAGTACCCAAATGGGCGGGGAGGGCCTTGTAGACTACGATGCGATGCGATACAATCCCGTTTATTATGCATACGATTGAATGATAATGTCCTGGGAATGGGGGGGGGTGGGGTCCATTCCAGAATAGGGGTGGTGGGGGTCCCGGTAGTAAGGGTCGTTTGTGCTGCTTGTTCCAGTATATGGGGGGTGGGGGTGTTCCTGTAATAAGTGTCGTTTGTGCTACTTGTTTCAGTGTCTGGGGGGTGGGCGTCTCTGTAGTAAGGGTCATGTGCTGCTTGTTCCAGTATCTGGGGGTTGGGGGTCCCTGTAGTAAGGGTCGTTTGTGCTGCTTGTTCCAGTATTTTGGGGTGGGGGTCCCTGTAGTAAGGTCGTTTGTGCTGCTTGTTCCAGTATCTGGGGGGTGGGGGTCTCTGTCGTAAGGGTCGTTTGTGCTGCTTGTTTCAGTATCTGGGGGTGGGGGTCCCTGTAGTAAGGGCCGTTTGTGCTGCTTGTTCCAGTATCTGGGGGTTGGGGGTCTCTGTAGTAAGGGTTGTTTGTGCTGCTTGTTCCAGTATCTGGGGGGTGGGGGTCCCTGGTGTAATGAGGGTCTGTGTGGTGCCTTGGGATTTTTTGTTTGGTTGGTATCTTGGTTTGTTGTGTGTTGGTGGTCTGATGGTCTGTTTTGTTGTTGTTGTTGTTGGTTGTTCCTGAATTGATGGTGTGTTGGTATTTTGATTCAATTCATTAGTCAGTATGTCTATGATTTCGGATTTAGTTTTTCCTACTAGTGATTTTGCTAAAGTTTGGATATTAAGTATCTGTTTTTTGGATTGTTTTGGATGTTGGACTGGTATTGGGACGGGAGTGGGTGTTATCCCAGCTTTCATTTGTTTCGTCATTTCTTTTGGATTTCTGTGTTTTTTAGCTCGACTATTCGAAGAATGTGAGAGCTATTGTAGTCGCCCTTGCGTCAGCGTTGGCGTTGCAGCTTTTAGTTAAAATTTTGCGTGCAAGTTACTATCAACCTTATATCTCAACAACCATTCATGGTATTGACTTGAAAGTTTATGAATATGTTTAGGGGCATCAGACAACCAAGGTGGATAGCTCTTGATTGAATATATTACAAATTATGGCCCCTTAGCTTAGAAATTTTGGTTAAAGTTTTGTATGCAAGTTACTTTCATTCTAATATCTCAGTATCCAGGCATGCTATGATTTGAAACATCTTTAATATGTTTAGGGGTATCATACTATAAAGGAAGATAACACTTGATGGAATATATTAAAAATTATGACCCCCTTTAACTTAGAATTTTGGTTAATTTTATGCATTCAAGCTACTACCCAACTTATATCTTAGAAATTGCTTGTGGAATTGACTAGAAAGTTAAGGAGTGTCTTCAGGGGCATCAGAAAACTAAGGAGGATAACTGTTGGACTGAATTTTATGCAAATTATGGCTCTTTTCTAATTTGGATTTCTTGTTAAAGTTTTGCATGCACAGTGTTATTGTGCTTTTGTCTCAGTAACTAGGCATGGGATTGATTTTAGACATCATAAAACTATTAACGGGTATCAGACTATCAAGGTATATCATGTTTGACTATTTTTATGTACAGGGTATGTGAAAGGCAATAATTGAAATAGATTTCATTTGATTTACCAACAAGCATTTTGAATAGTCAAGCGTGCTGTCCTCTGACAGCCCTTTGGTTCCCTTTTTTTTTTTCATTGTTCATTGGACTGTGTGTGGGGTCCTGCACAATGAGAACATGTGGTTTTGCCGTCACTTATGGAGAAGTGATGACCAAATTTTTGGCAGTTTTTGCACCTTAATGTTTGCATGTAGGCTGGCTTGATGTCTACTAGTATGTTATTGATTTTTAAGGGAGCAACCTCACTGTTGAATGTGACTGCTGTTTTACCATATTTTGGTTTGCCTATGTCACAGGGGTTTGGCACGAAAGGGGGGGGGGCATAAAATCACTATATATAATACAAGGGATACAACTTCCGATTGATCTAAACCCATACCTTCATCGGGAAAAAGCCAACAACTCAGCCATTTATGAAGGTATCTTTGAATACTTTGCACCTATCGCAAGCATATACATTTATGTAACCAAATGTCACCACTTTTTTACCCATGCGAACTCAAGTATTCAACAATGAAACTCGCAATGCGAAACTAACCCCCGTTTTCCAAAATCTCGACACGCGTTCGTACAGGGTCGCTCACTCGGTCTACCAGTGTAAACAAGCGTTTCTGCGGCAAGACAATGTAAACCGATGCAATAATTCCATAAAACATATTAATTACTCACATCAGCATGCAGAAACTTTCCTCGGCACAAAAGAAATTCAGTAGAAATCGTCAATTTCAACCGTTGACCTACTTTCACTTCCATTTAGCCATTATGCAAATTACGTGCGGTAAATACCGGAAATATAGCTTTATTCCGTTTTATGCCTATGAGTTAACGGGCAGATCGGGAACCAGGAAGTTGTTTGTTTACCTCTACAACCAATCGCATTCAGCGTAGCATTACTGGTCACGTAATTTGCATAAAGGCTAAAATGGAAGTGACAGTAGGCCAGCGGTTGAAATTTGCGATTTCTGCTGAATTTCCTTTGTACCGAGGGAAGTTTCTGCATGCCGATGTGAGTAATCAATATGTTTTATGGAATAATTGCATCGGTTTATATTGTCTTGTCGCAGAAACGCTTGTTTACACTGGTAGAACGAGTGAGCGACCCTGTACGAACGCGTGTCGAGATTTTGGAAAACAGGGGTTAGTTTCGCATTGCGGGTTTCGTTGTTGAATACTTGAGTTCGCATGGGTGAAAAAGTGGTGATTTTTGGTTACATAAATGTATACGTTGCGATAAAATATTAAAATACCTTCTAAATGGTGATTGTTGCTTTTTCCTGATGAAGGTATGGGTTTAGATCAATGGGGTTGGAATTCCTTGTTAGACTGTCAATGTATTTTTTTTGTGGTATGGTAATTATGCCTTTGCCTTTGGTTGTTTTCCTGTGTGATTTTTAAATCTATGTTGCTTCTGTATTGGAAGTTTTCCTGTTTGATTTTTAAATCTATGTTGCTGCTGTATTGGAAGTTTTCCTGTGTGATTTTTAAATCTATGTTGCTGCTGTATTGGAAGTCTTTAGCCTGTGTAATCTGGTCATTACGTATCCTAAACCTCATTTTTTTCCTTTGCTTGCTAGTGGTCTGATTAGGTGGGGTCCAATTGTTTTAGTGAGTTTTTCCGCTATATTGTGCCTTAGGTTCTGGGTGACTGTGATGGTGGAGATGATTGTCACAGTTATAGTGACCCACAGTGGTTGTAATGTGTTTTTTTGTTTTGTTGCAGGGGTGGAGTGGTCTGTGTTGGTGTTGTTGGGGTTTTCTTTGTGGGGTATAGGCGAGGTTGGGTTTGAGGTGATGTCACCTCCTTCTGATTTGTTGGTCAAAGTTGAGGTTAAGCCGGCCACTATTTGGGAGTAGGATGGTTTAGGATTGAGAGTTTCCTCATTCTTTACTTCGGTGACCAAATTTAACCTTACAGGAGTGGCACAGAGCATTGAGTGTTCCCCCTCACCCGACTGATAGCTCTCGTCAATTACTAGGCGTTTACATAGGGGTGACCCATTGTCGTTGCTTAGGCTACTGTCACTAATGCAGATCTGCTTCTTTTTTCAACCATTTTGTCTGGGGTGAGTGGATTGGGTCAGAATTGGGTCAGAAATTAACAGTTTAAGGGTATTCTTGGTGTTTTACACTGAGAACTGGGTTCAACTCCCAGGAGACTGTTTTCTTGACCTAATTTGAGCTCAGAAACTGGGATGAATTTTGAGTAAAGCACTTGACCTACTTTCTGATTTTGATATAGAGGTTTTGATTGGACGTTGAAATTAATTCCAATCTGGATATGTTAATATCTAATTTTCAGAGATTTTGAGATTGAGCAGGTTTTTTAAGCTATATTTGTAATTTTAGAACTTTGAGAGCTATCAGTATAATGAAAAATATTTTGATTTTATATATAATTTTATATATATATATATATATATATATATATATATATATATCTTCATTCTCCCATAGCAGTGTCGAATACACACGACTGCCTATAACATTTGTCGACCGGGGGATATTTGGCTAGCACTTTATCGTTATAAGGATCAAACAGACAAAATGCTGCTTACATAAATGAATACTCTTTATTTGGAGATCTAAAATCTGTAAGTCGATCAAGGTTGGTTTAAGTGCTGTAAGTACGAGAGTTTAAATTGGATCAAAAGTCACCACTATATCGTTGGTTTGCAAATAATGGCGAGGCTTTTCAAATAATCGATAACGAGCAAACGCTTACTAATAATCCCACGGGCGATGTATGTAGTAGCGGAATGATCGTTCTTGGGTTTCCATCGCTGACTACATATATGAGTGCTAAAGTTGCGGTACTGTAAGTATCCCGGGAAAGAGTTGTTAGGTGAAGTGGTCATTTGTTAGCCTTTGGTGTCATAAAATGGCGTTAAATAATTCAAATAATATCATATTTAGCACACAATGATTGATTGGTTGATTGACTGATTGGTTATTTGAGTTTACCGTTGCTGCGACAGTATTTCAGTCATATAGCGATGTCCTGCTAATTACATGTGGAGGAAGACCCCGAATGCACGGAGGCATCCGGGTAGAACCACGAACCTACAGCAAGCCAGTTGGAAGGCTTCCGCACATGCAAATCCGACTAACACTGCCGGGATTCGTACACACGTGGCAAGGGGCTGAGTGAGTGCTAAAGTCAGCATCTTTACCCTCTCGGTCACACTTCTCGCAGTGATTACGTCACGATTACGTCACGCTGCGCTACTTTTATAATTTTACTGATCAATGGAATCAACTGCTACGAAGAGTTTGGATTTTCACTTGTACCTTATGCTGTATGAATACGTGGACATCGTGGTTTATACGCACGCCAGACAACAGCGCCTTCCTTCGGAGTGTTCATATAAACGCCACACAACATAAATTCGAAAGATAAATTGGATAACTCGCAACTATAAATAATAGGACCCTTGTTTTTGAAATTGGGACACACAACCGATATCGTTACTTTGTAACACTCTTTATAACGTGGCTGCGAGGCTTTTTGAAATTGTGACACACAACCGATATCGTTACTTTGTAACACTCTTATAACGTGGCTGCGAGGCTTTTTGAAATTGGGACACACAGCCGATATCGTTACTTTGTAACACTTTTATAACGTGTCTGCGAGGCTTTTGAAATTGGGACACACAACCAATATCGTTACTTTGTAACACTTTTATAACGTGGCTGCGAGGCTTTTGAAATTGGGACACACAACCAATATCGTTACTTTGTAACACTTTTATAACGTGGCTGCGAGGCTTTTGAAATTGGGACACACAACCAATATCGTTACTTTGTACACTCGTGGCTGCGAGCTTTTGAAATTGGGACCACAACTTTTATAACGTGTCTGCGAGGCTTTTGAAATTGGGACACACACCATACGTTATTTGTAACACTTTTATAACGTGGCTGCGAGGCTTTTGAAATTGGGACACACAACCAATATCGTTACTTTGTAACACTCTTATAACGTGGCTGCGAGGCTTTTTGGAATTGGGACACACAACCGATATCGTTACTTTGTAACACTATTATAACGTGGCTGCGAGGCTCTTCGAGATTCCCCCCAAAAAGTGTACGTATTTTTTAACAATACGAAGAACCAACTATACCAAAAGGTGTTCTCCAGAAATGTTACTATTTTTTAGCCCTACTCAGTGTTGATTGATTCACCATGAATTTTTGAAAACTGTGCACGTTTGTTTATTTCTAAAAACAAACAATACAACTGCTGAATAGTCAATGCATAAACGTGATACTCTGTAAACATATTGTTGTTTTGTAACGGCGCCAAATCCGACACAAACATCAGTTCGTTCTTTTAGTAATATACATGTAGATTACATACTCGTTATCTCGACATCAAAAAAAAAAAAAAAAAAAAATCATTTCATGTCGAGATGTAAATGCGCAGACATATGAATTCACCCGTAAATGTACCTTGAAACATGTGTTCATATACAATCATGCACGATTACTCGATAGTAACACTACCAAACAGCGTCGATGTTAGATCACCGTTATCATGAAGGAAGGTTATGCTAAAAGTTTAGCAATTTTATAAATACGTTCCTTCATTTTGATTTTGTTTAACACGTATGTTTCGGTGTGTGCGTTTTTTATGTATAGAACACATATTGTTAAAGTGAAAATTTCGTACATGATCTTCACAACAGTAGGACAGTGGTGTGGAACCATAAATATTAAAAAAATATAAAAAATGATGAAACTGTAGCGACCGTCTTTAAGTTTTTACGTGCGACAATCATAATATTTAAATAGTTTGTATCTTTAAACACATATTAGATTTCTGAAAAACTTACGATTGGTGGGACGCTCCACGTAACTCGCTAAAACACGCAAGTATCACGACTGCGTATAACTCCAATCAGCAGTTGATATGTTTAGTAAGATTCACATGTTACATGCGTATGTTAGTACTCATATATTTCTCGATTTAACGGTTGTCGAAAAAAAGAAGGAAAGGTACATTTTGTTAAGCTATTGTCATGATATTGTTTCTTCACCCATGATGATGATAATGATAATGATGTTGTGGATCATTTTGAAGATATATACATACACCTATATCATAAAAAACATAGTGCCGATAATTTACACTGTAATTTTGCAATCATCAAAGTTATTTTCACAACTATAATTAAAGTCACCTTTAAATTCTAAATTTATTGATTCTAGCATTGATCGTGACATTATTGTTTTGTGATTTTACTTTTGAAGTATGACGTAGCACAAAATAATACAATGAATATTATAATAATCCAGGCAATATCTGAGGACAGTATAATTAGCGTCTATTTCCTACTGCTTATGTGTGTCAACTTAAAATAATCCCATCCACTCAAATTTAAGGTTGTGCAAAAAAAAAAAGGATGGAAACTTTATTTTATATAATTAAATATTTAATAATTGAATATTTGATAATATAAACTTAGATTTATATCGTATTGATTTATGAACTGCCTCATAATTAAGTCGGGAAAGATGTAATAGAAAAATAAGCATCCAATTTTGCCTAAATCTATAATGTTTTGACGCTGATGTAGATCGAGAATTTGATTTTTCGTCTCTTTATTTTTATTATATCTAGTATATTAAAATAAAAGTCAAGAAAACAACTTAATTCTACTTTTACAATATAGATCTTAAGTTCAGCTATGTTTATCTAAAGCTTTTTTGGTGGATTATAGGGAAATATCAGTGAATTAAAAAAAAGTATTTTCACTGTTTGAAAATGAATATTACAATTTTTTATAATTTTCACTCTGGAACTTGAACCCGACCCTGCGTCAGAAACTAATCGGAGCATCATTTGTGCTGGGATTTACGCAAGAAATGACGTCATAAGAAACGTCACGTACGCGAGTTAATCCCGCCAATTTCGACGTCTTTTGTGAATAACACAGCTAATTTCTGGCATTTCAAGCACTGAATAAAAAAAAAGTTGTTTGTTTTGGTGAAAGATCGATTTATAATTCATTTGTGAACATGAAAATATGCATTTTCACTCGTGGTTTCGCCACTCGTGAAATTCTCTTTTTATGTTCACACAGTGAAATTATTTATCGATCTTACACCAAAACAAACAAGTATCCTCTATATCCAGAAATAAACAAATCTATTGATAAATTTGTATTAGCAAATTTTCCTCAAATGATGCACACTCGTTGTCTAAAAATGTTCCTTTCTACAATCTATTTACCATTTCTTCAAATCATTTTTAAAGTGCGCATGAAAATTATGCAAAGTCCCGTGTGACTATATTTATTCTTTCGGTAGTTCAATATTACGCACGTACGTACTTGAAATATTAGTCCGTGGCGTTTAAAATTAACCCTAACACGACTCGCTTTTTTCTCTATACAGAAGAAAGGAAACAAACTGTGTAAATTCGCAAACAAAACGCTGATCTCAGTGTACGCTTCCTTTTGTTTGTTGGGTTAAACGTTCCACCAACAGTATTACAGTCATTTGGAGATCATGTCTACTTGAGACAGATATAGTGCTGTCACACTGCAGTATCACGCCGTAGACATGTGGCATGATACCACATCCCGTCACATTATCCTGACACCGGGCAAACCTGGGGCCCGTTTCACTAAACTTCGTACGATCAAATTTGTTCTTAGTCGTAAGTCTTTTGTTCTAAATAGTGTCTACTAATTTTTAATTTTCAAAATAAAACATGAAGAAGATGACCCAATTTATTGCACTATACAAACACAACACTTTTTTGTAAAGAAAAATTCACAGGAACAATACTATTTTACATCTGTGAATTTACGCTTACGAAGATTATTTTACGTAAGAAGTTTAGTGAAACGGGCCCCAGTCCTGCAACTACCCTTATATGCTCAGCGCCAAGCAATGGAGCTTAACCGTACCATTTGTACGACTTTGGTATGTCGCGCCCGGGGATCGCCCGCGTAATTATTCCTCATATTTTATGAATGAAAATATGTTGATGACCTAATGACGTCATCTAATAGAAGAAAATATACCGATATATATACCACATGATGTTCATTTTGCAGGTTAATGGAGGCTTAAAGGGAGAGATATATTAATAGAGGTTAGAAATATTAAAAAAAAAAAACTAGTTTAAACAAAGACTATAAAAAGCACATTACAGTTTGTCCGACTTGATCGTCCAATGAAATGCTTGCATTTTGTTCATAATGTAAAGAAATATGTTGCATAAAATTATCCGTGAGGTAAATGTGACTGTATGCTGCCTACGTAATCTTAGGACATAATGGGTGGAACTTGTTGCGGCGGAAGTTTACGTCATGTTTACGTCAAGATTACGTCATGATTACGTCATGATTTGCATGTAGCCTTACAAAACGTACCCAGTGATCCTGACTCTGAACCATCCCAAGGACTGTCAATCAAACGGGTTCGCGTAGCTTGCAATAAATTCCGTAAAACATAGAATATAAACGATAACTAATACTTAGACTACGTGAGTCTTTATTAATAATCGTCATTTATATATTTTGAGAGAACAGAGTATGGGACGTTACTTGGTTTATTGGTTCCACATTTCAAGAAAATAGTACGGATTAAAAATGACGAATATCGGGTTAGAATCGAAACATCGAACAAATCAGAGTCCGTCTGTTTTCCTGTGTATATTTTACAATCCTAACATGCCTGGGTCTCGTTTCACAGATGTAAAATAGTATTGTTCCTGTGAATTTTTCTTTACAAAAAAGGTTGTGTTTGTATAGTGCAATAAATTGGGTCATCTTCTTCATGTTTTATTTTGAAAATTAAAAATTAGTAGACACTATTTAGAACAAAAGACTTACGACTAAGAACAAATTTGATCGTACGAAGTTTAGTGAAACGGGCCCCAGGTGCGTATATTAAAAGAGGGGGCTATGTCTTCGGGATATAATTCATTCATATAATAATTACATTGATAATAATTACTCGTTGTAAGCAAAGGCCTACATTCACACCACTTAAACGTGTATTGTGGAAATGGAAACTATGTTACAGAGGTTGAATATTTGTGTATGTGAATTTATCACTACTGCAAGTGGTTATGCAGGGGTTATCTCCCCTTATCCGAGAAATATGAATGCGTTGACAATGGTTGTATCATCCTACATCGTCGAAAACCCACGGTATATATTCAATTATCACTTCTGTATATACCGTTGGATTTTAAGCTGACAAAACTCCGTTTTCATGAATATTAATTAGCTACTTGCTGACGGATGAAATCATATGTAGTATTTTGAAAACGTTTCGTTGAAGTTACAAAAGAAACAGTTGACTCATAGTTTCCGCAAGACCGTCTCGCCCTCTTATCGAATAAAATTCATTATGAAGAAAAGCGTATTGTGCGAACCTGTCTTTTTCCGACGATGGTCACCCTATACTCGTATAGCAGTATGTACATGAATTTATTTCTTTCATTATCTCCCCCTCTCTCTATAACCGTGTATCTCTTACCATGGGTTAATACACATTAACTTACCAAGAATTAATACACATTAACACAGTATACTACATGATTCTACAGCATCCCAGTGTGAAGAATAACAATAACCCATAGTAAAGCAATATATTTAATTATCTTACTTTGTTTACATACAAGTAATCTTTGTAAATAACAAGACGTTGTAAGAAGACAATAGTTCGCAGAGCAGACCACTTTCCAGGAGAGCTAACAACTCGCATAAATAAAATCAGTCAATACATTATTTCACATTCCTTTTATCTAGAGTTAAACAGTTGATATTACGTATCGACTGTCATGTCATGTAGGACAGCTCGTGAGTGTACATATGCATGTATACACACATAGATTGAAGTTTGCATGCAAATACACACTATAAATTGAAGACACTGCCCAAAACCATACAATTTTAATCTAATACATTTATTTACACATCTACAATCCATCGTAAGAAGGTAAAATATTTAGAAATTGGAAAATATCACCAATAGCATTTCCACAAGCTACAGCATTTTTTTCTTTTTGAAATTCTAAGTTAAAAAGGTGCCTTAACTGTGTCAACAATTTACAGATTTTTCTAAAAATCAAACGTTCGTTTTATTTAATATTTTGCCCGATACTGAACTTGACATTCATTTCTTTTTTAGGTAAACACGTTTATAATACCAAAATTGATTAAATCTTGGCGAAAGTTTACTACTGATAATTATTAGCACTGCTAAAAAGTGAAACTATGAATCTTTACTGACATAAATGAATTGAATATAATTAAAAATTAAATTAGTATAGTAACATTGTCAGTAATATACAACATAAGTGTATGAAAGCTTAAACTTAGTATAGTAACATTGTCAGTAATATACTACATAAGTGTATGAAAGCTTAAACTTAGTATAGTAACATTGCCAGTAATATACAACATAAGTGTATGAAAGCTTAAACTTAGTATAGTAACATTGTCAGTAATATACAACATAAGTGTATGAAAGCTTAAACTTAGTATAGTAACATTGTCAGTAATATACAACATAAGTGTATGTGAGCTTAAACTTAGTATAGTAACATGTCAGTAATATACCACATATGTGTATGAAAGCTTAAACTTAGTATAGTAACATTGTCAGTAATATACAACATAAGTGTATGAAAGCTTAAACTTAGTATAGTAACATTGTCAGTAATATACAACATAAGTGTATGAAACCTTAAACTTAGTATAGTAACATTGTCAGTAATATACTACATAAGTGTATGAAAGCTTAAACTTAGTATAGTAACATTGCCAGTAATATACAACATAAGTGTATGAAAGCTTAAACTTAGTATAGTAACATGTCAGTAATATACAACAAAAGGGTATGTGAGCTTAAACTTAGTATAGTAACATGTCAGTAATATACAACATAAGTGTATGAAAGCTTAAACTTAGTATAGTAACATTGTCAGTAATATACCACATAAGTGTATGAAAGCTTAAACTTAGTATAGTAACATTGTCAGTAATATACAACATAAGTGTATGAAAGCTTAAACTTAGTATAGTAACATTATCAGTAATATACAACATAAGTGTATGAAAGCTTAAACTTAGTAAAGTAACATTGTCAGTAATATACCACATAAGTATATGAAACCTTAAACTTAGTATAGTAAAAACTAGAAATAACTTTCAGTTATTATAGCAATAATTGTGGGCACCATGGTCCAGAGTTAACGTACCCAAAAAACGGACCCAGGTTGTGGGTTTCCCAACCTATAGGGATGAGGACACAAAGTACTGGTCCAACCCGGGAACCATCGAGAGGGATTAGTATAGGTTGTAAGAACTTGTTTCCGAAGCGACGTAAAAATAAAAAAACCCTTTAAACTAATAAATAATGTGCAATATTTGATAGGAAAGTGATACTTAGAGTTACCAGTTGGACAGTGCTTCCTTAATACAATGTTGACGAAAATTTAATCTATGGACATTGTGACCTTAACCTTTGAAATACAAATCCCAAAATAGATAGGGGTCTTGACCTTTATTTTATCAGGATAAATTATGTGTACAAAAATATTCAAATATGTTGACACCGTTTCGGAGTTATCGTGGGGAACTAAAGTTCGATGCCGCCCGCCCAAACCAAACGACATACCCCAATGCAAAAGCTATGATTTCGTATCGGCGGCTAAAAATCACCCCTGATAGTAAAATATGTACATATATCCAAATAACAATACATTATACATTATAATTGGTAAACTACAGTTCAGTCTGATAAAATGATATCATGACGAAGTGTGCTCATTGTTCATGACGAGAAAGACATGTTTAATTTTAAAACACTGTTATAAAACAAACATAATATATATACAAATCTATTTCCAGGAATGAACAACTATTTTCAAAAACCAATTCATGGTTTTACAAATACCAAATTCTTGTCATTCGTTTTACAAAGTAATAAAAATAACAAAAGTATTAACAAGTATATATAATTCAAGTATATACAGCATATTTTCAACATGTTTTTATACCTCAATGGACAATATTACTACTTTTACAACCATAACATGAATGTTATATACGCACATGTCAAACACACAAAACTTTATAAGAAATCCCGTCTTGAGAAGAATAAAAAATGCACTCCTCACATTCAATAATAGGCTTCAAAATCAAAACGATGCTACTAGTACTAGTACTACTATCAATACCACTACTTCTGTCTAAAATCTAAAGTAAACAAACCTATCAATACCTACTTTGTTACTGCTGACTGCTACTACCACTTTTGCTGCTACTAGTGCTACTGCCATTAGTACTGAAATATCTAAAGTAAACACAACCGCTATCAATACCACTACTTCTATTACTGCTGACTGCTAATACCACTTTTGCTGCTACTTGTGCTACTGCCATTAGTACTGAAATATCTAAAGTAAACACAACCGCTATCAATACCACTACTTCTGTTACTGCTGACTGCTACTACCACTTTTGCTGCTACTAGTGCTACTGCCATTAGTACTGAAATATCTAAAGTAAACACAACCGCTATCAATACCACTACTTCTATTACTACTGAAATTCTAAATAAACACAACCGCTATCAATACCACTACTTCTTTACTCTGACTCTACTACCACTTTTGCTGCTACTAGTGCTCCTGCCATTAGTACTGAAATATCTAAAGTAAACACAACCGCTATCAATACCACTACTTCTATTACTTCTGACTGCTACTACCACTTTTGCTGCTACTAGTGCTACTGCCATTAGTACTGAAATATCTAAAGTAAACACAACCGCTATCAATACCACTACTTCTATTACTGCTGACTACTACTACCACTTTTGCTGCTACTAGTGCTTCAGCCATTAGTACTGAAATATCTAAAGTAAACACAACCGCTATCAATACCACTACTTCTATTACTGCTGACTGCTACTACCACTTTTGCTGCTACTAGTGCTACTGCCATTAGTACTGAAATATCTTAAGTAACCACAACCGCTATCAATACCACTGCTTCTATTACTTCTGACTGCTACTACCACTTTTGCTGCTACTAGTGCTACTCTCATTAGTACTGAAATATCTAAAGTAACAACAACCGTTATCAATACTACTACTTCTATTACTGCTGACTGCTACTACCACTATTGCTGCACTAGTCTACTCATAGTACTGAAATATCTAATAACCACAACCTCTATCTATACTACTACTTCTATTACTGCTGACTCCTACTACCACTATTGCTGCTACTAGTACTACTGTCATCAGTACTTCAATAACTAAAGTAACCACAACCGTTATCAATACCACTACTTCTATTATTGCTGACTGTACTACCACTTATGCTGCTACAAGTACTCTCCCCTTAGTACGAAATATCTTAAGTAACCACAACCCCATCGAACCACTACTTTTTTACTGATGACTGCTACTACCATTTATTTGCTTTTTATTACCGTAATACTACCATTAGTAGGGAATATTTTAAAGAACCACAACCGCTTTAAATACACTACTTCTATTACTGCTGATGCAAATCCCCACTATTGCTGCTGCTAGTATTTACTCCATTAGTACTGAAAAAACTAAAGAAACCCCCCAAACCTTTATCAATACTACTTCTTCTATACGGGCTGACTGCTATTTCCCTTTTTGTGTACTAGTTCTACTGCCATAAGTACTGAAATATCTTAATCAACAACAACCGCTATCAATACACTTCTTATGTTACTGCTGACTGTACTCCCCACTATTGCTGCTATAGTACTACTGCCATAAGTACTGAAATATCTAAAGTTACCACAACCGCCTATCAATACCCTTCTTTTTTAAATGCTGATGTTTCTACCACTTTGCTGCTACATACTACGCCTACTGAAATATCTTAAGAAACCCCCCAACCGTATCAAACCACTACTTCTATTACTGCTGACTGTTCTACACTATTGCTGCTACTAGTATTTTCGCCATTACTGAATATTAAAGTAACCACAACGCTACCCAATCCCCCAAATTCTTTTACTGCTGACTGCTATTTCCACTATGCTGCTGCTGTAAAACTGCCTTTTGTATGAAATAACAAAATTTAACCCAACCGTTATCAATACAATACTTTTTTATGCTGCCCGGGCTATTTTTCCACTATTGCTGCTACTAGTACCACTGCCATAAGTACTGAAATATCTTAAGAAACCACAACCGTTATCAATACAACTACTTCTATTACTGCTGACTGTTTCTCCCACTACTGCTGATACTAGTATACTGTTATTAGTATTGAACTCATTAAACATCATCTTAAAAAAAAACAACGTACTGACAACAATGACAACTCCTGTCCCATCACTGCTATGCTACTACTTCGATGATGATATGATGATGATGATGATGATGCGGGCGTCAAGTGATGATGATACTACTACAAATACTACTCACAAACATCACCCCTTATCATTTTCTATACAATAAAAACTAAGTACAAATGAAACAACGACAAATACTGCCCCTACCACTACTATACTACTGGCAACATTTATCACAAGAAAAAATATACAACAAAACTACTAAAAACCACTATTCAAGTAATTTCTGCCATCACTACCACAGTAAAAACTACATTACAATAAATACTACTAGAACACATTTGTTTTTCCAAAAACCGAAAACGTAAATTCTCCCACCAACCCTAACTTTTGGTTCTGGTGCTATGTTTATGTGTATAAGGGGAAAATTACCCCCTTGAAAAAGTCATCGGGCCCTATTTCCAGCTTGTGATCTGCCTGTAAAAACGATAAAAATCAATATTATTATAATTTACAAAAAAACAACAACAACAAAAACACAAAAAAAAAACAAGTAACTAACTTTAAAAAATAAAATAATGGTTAAAATAAATAATGTGATTTTTTAATTAAAAATGGGGGAAAGGAATTTGATAGACAAAAACTACAGAGTCTGAATGATACTAAAACAAAAAACAACAATAACAACAATAATGGGTTTTAAATCACCATCAACCCGCATATCATGGCTTTTTCAAATTTACAGTTTTAGGAAATTTTTTCGGACATCACCCTCATTATCCCCTCATTTCACCCCAAAAAACATTTAAAAAAAAAAGCATTCATTTTTTTAAAAAAAATATGAGAATAATTATATTTTATTCAAATAAAATCTATTCTTTTTTTGATTTAAATTAAATGAAAAAATGATTTAAAAAAAAGTGAAAGAGTAATGAAATACAAAACATGACTGATGAATTAAATTTTTAAAATGTCTAATAGGAACAAATTTTTAAAAATACATCCATTTTAATTTAAAAAAGTAAAAACTATTTTGATGATGATTAAATAAAAATACAAAATATTTGATTTGGAATTAAGCAATAACATTTGAAAGAAATAATATCTTTAGGAATGAAAGAATGAACAATGAAAGAACAATCAAAAAGGGGCTAATGAATAAAAAAAGTATTGAACTTAAATCCAGTAAATAACGTGATTTAAGAGTAAATAAAAAGAACGTGATAGTGATAAGATTGTTTTAAAGAGTGGGAAAAAAAAATCAAAGAAAAAAAATGGCTGCTGTGTGGAAACATAATTCGATTGTTTAATTTTCCAATAAAAACATGATGAAGAAAAAAAAAAGTAATAAATAAAAAAAAAGTAATTAATAAATAAGTTTTCATGATAAGTGCTAAAGAAAAGAAAGAAAGAAAAAAAAGAACGTTCAAGGGGTGGCGGGTGTGATATTTAAAAATGAAGTAAGTGTTACCTTCAGCTTCCGTCAGTGGAATTCCTGCAGTGATCACTTTCCCTCTACCGCCCCGTACATTCGGTTTTCCCTCCCCGGGACGAGACTGTTTGGGCCTGGGGCCACCAGCAAACACCCTTCCTTCCCAGGATCTGTGTGGACGGTTCCTTTGACGGCCACAAGAGGACGGCTCCATTCCACAACAGACAAAAACTGACCCCCCCCGTCCACTGAACACCGTGGGGTGTGTCCAGTCCCACCATCTGGTCACACTGACCAGTCACGGACTTAACTGGCCCGCGTGTTTTTTCCAACTGTCTGAAACTTATAAGATCCCGGAAAGGACTGGCCGTGGGGTATATGGGTCACGCAACTTTTTGAGCCCCGCGGGATCTGTCTGGAGTTCCTCAGGACTGTCCGTCCAATGTCCAGATTTTTCAACTTTCCCAGAGGCCCCCATAACCACCGGGGATTTCCTGCCCTGAGTGACCTTGATACCCTGACACCAACCTTCAAATGAGATGTCCTTGTCCGTGTCCGTGATCTGGTCATTGGTCACTCTGATGTAACGGAGACTACGGGCACCGGGCGGGGGTAACGTTTAGGTCACGAGTTGTTGTTCCCCGGGTGAGTCACGAGGCACGAGTGCCGTTGTCCAGGGAATGGGTTGGGAGGGGGATTGAGATACGTTTTCGTTACGTTTTGGGGTCCCCAATTTGACAGTTTTGGGTTCCATGGTCACAGGGGACGATTTTGTCCTGATCAAAACACAGTTTACCTGAAAATTAAAAACATACTCTCGTTGATTTACTTTTAAATTTTTTATCCCTCACTTTTTAAATTTTTCTTGTCTGGCGTCCACCATGAAAATTTACCGGGGGTTTTAAATGCAATTCCAAATGGCTTTATTCATGTCCGGCTCAAATCTGTATCGAATGCCCCCGTTCTTTAAATGTTTGACTCGATTTTCAACTGAATCTCTGCCATTTTCATCTCCTTTTTTTTAATAGCCACAAACAGTTTGTTTTTTTTGTTTTTTTTTTAAATCTTTCATCGAGTTCTCCCGGGACAGTTTGCAGGTCTTTTCCATGGTTACACAACCCTGGAAAAACTTTGTCCCATTACTGATAAGTCGCTTTCAGCTATTTGATCAATTTCTGCACAAAAAGACAGTTCTAATTTATCAAGAGTTTACTATTTCCCCCTTTCATGTGCAAACCCTTTGTGCCCTCTTTCTCCTCTTTAAGTTTTTCCCAATGTCGGCCTTGTTTACGTCTGGCTGTTTGTTTGTTTTTCTTCACTCTTCAATCAATTCCGGGCTTTTTGTCACGGAGAGAGGAAAACCCCCGACTGTTTCCGATTTTTCTGTCTCGTCGGGGGAATGAAAACTTACCCACAAATTTCCCATGATTTAAAGTCTCACCACCCGAACAGAGAATGTCTTTGTGTTTCTTACAGTAATACTTAACAAGTGTCCCCCGTTTCCACATCGTTAGTTAATGGGTCACGTGGTACCACTTTCTCTTGGCATGGAAACTTGGGTTAAAAAATCAAGTGGTCTCTACATTAGCCGTTTGCAGACTTGGGTTTTCCGCCAACACTACAAGGGTTTTCGAGGGGGGATCATATTTCCCGGCCCGGGGTTTTTGGCTTCAGCCATGGTCAGTCCCTTTGGGTTTAAGATGTTTGACGTAAATATCGGTAGACGGGAACAGTCAAATGCACAGTACAGTTAATGGGTATGAAAAAAACAACAAATTCAAATATACAAAAAACATGTTTTTTAAAAAAAAACAAATTGTTCATTTATTAAATTACATTTCAAAAAGCACTTTGTAGTTTTAAAACCCCGGGGGGGCGAAACTTATTTAAAGTTAAGACTGATTACTCATATCTAAAGAGCTTTTACCTTGGAAATTTTTTTAAAATCATGCAAATTTTCCCCCCTATGCTTTTTTAAACCCGATTTCATTCCCGGCAATTTCTTTGAATTCATTTATTACCCTTGAAATATTATTTAGTTTTCTTATTTAGAAAGATACATGCCTTAATATGAAAAACAAATAATAAATTGCTATTAAAAAAACAACAAACAAGAAAATTACTTAAGTTCGATTCCTGGTCACATACCTGAGAGGGTAAAGGGTCAACCTTTAGGGTTTCCTCCCATAATAAGACCCATCGCGCAACCCAAGCATTCGAGATTGATTAATAGAAATTTGTAAGAACCTTTTTCGTAAAAATTTTTTTTTTTTTGAAAAAAATAAGTAAAGTTTATTCTTAAAATTATAAAGACATGAAGAAAAAAACATAAAAAAAAACACTGTGGGTTCGGGGTTCGATCCCATTAGGCTCATGTTTTTAACGACTATGGAAATTTCCCAAACCCCCAAAAACCATTTTATGAAAATCAGGGAGTTCCCCTAGGGGTCTTGAAAAAATTAAGATGTAAGAAACCCATGAATGGATGGATGAAAAAAACACAAAGGGAAAAGGGACAGGCAGATAGACAAATAGGATTTGAGGACAAACATAAACCATAGATAGTAGGTAGGCAGATAGATAGACAGTTTGGGAAAATACAGGACAGAAGACAAATACAAATAGACAATGGAAGAAAAGGACACTCGGCAAATAGAAGATATGAAAAAAAAACAGACAGACAAACAGACAGGCAGACCAAAATTTTGAAATACCGGGATAGACCGGCAGACAGCATTAATTTGCATAGATAGACAGGTAACAGAAGACAGGCAGGCAAATACTTAGATAGCAGGTAGGCAGATTATAGAAATCGGACTACAGGGCAGACAGACAGTTTGGGCCCGGCAGGTAGGCAGATAATAGACAAGTGGGGATTTTACGGGGCAGACAGATACAGGGGAATACAGACAGACAGTAAAAGGCAGACAGGTGGCAGTAGTTAGACAATCCCATAGAACTTTACAGCAGAATTAAAAGGGAAGACAAAAATTTTTTTATCTCAGCTAAAAAAAAATACCCTAAAGGTCTGTTATTGTCAGGAGCTCTCTTTTTTGGGTTTCGTTGCTAGAACAGAGGCAATTTCGCCCGGGCCCCTTTAGCACCATCGGGAAAAATCTAAATTAAATGACATAGTCTAGAATTAATAGAACTGCCATTGTAAGGGTTTGCAATACCCTCCGCTGTCTTTGTCCCCAGGATTGAAGATAATGTTCTTGTTTCAAGTTCATTTTTGATGCCTTTTATACTTTTTGATTTAAAAGGGCCCGGGAAAAAAATTAAGTACGAAAATTTACAAAGGGCAATAACTCCAAATTACATGCAAAGAGTTAGGGGTTTCATACACTGCACCCCCCCTCATGAGATCTATCGAATATGAAGTTTCATCTTGATATTTATATACTTTTTGAGTTTCGGCCCGGAAAAAATTAAGTCTGAAAATTCCCAAAGGACAAAAACTCCAAAATAACGCCACAGAGATTTTAGGTTCTTGGCATGCATGCCCCCCAATGCGATCTACACATATAAGTTCCTTTTGTTGCCTTTTATATTTTTTTGATTTAAAGCCCGGCAAAAATAATTTATGAAAATTTCAAAGTGCAAAAAATCCAAATTCCCACGACCAGGAGTTATGTTTCATGGTCACTCGCACCACATCAATGATTCCTATCAAAAAGGGGAGTTTTTTCTGATTTTTTAAATACTTTTTGGTTACACCCCGGGAAAAAAATTAAGTATAAAAAATTACAAAGGACAATACTCCAAAATTAGCGAAAGAGTTTGTTTTGATCATTTTGCACCCCCCCCTAAATGAGAAATCAAATATGAAGTTTCATTTGAGGGCTTTATACTTTTAAATTAGGGCCCTGGACAAAAAAAAATTAAGTTGAAAATTCCAAAGGGCAAAAACAAAATAAGTGACAGAGGTTATGGTTCTGGTCACTGACACCCTCAGAGTTCTATCTACATATGGGGTTTTAATCTGATATCTTTATACTTTTTGAGTTAGGGCCCGGGACAAAATTAAGTATGAAATTTAAAAGGGGCAAAACTCCAAATTTACGCGACAGAGAGTTAGGGTTCTTGGTCACTGAGCACCCCCTTTTAATGTGATCTATCTACATATAATTTTTTTTTTTTTTTTTTTTTTTTTTAGTTTTGATACTTTTAAAACTTTGGGTTAGGGGCCAGACCAAAAATTAATATAAAATTTAAAAAAAAGGAAAAAAATTCCCCCCCAAAAATTTATGCAAACAGAGATATGTTTTTTTGGGGTTTTCCACTGCATGTCCCCTCAATGAGATCTATCACATAGAAGTTTCATCTTGATGCCTTTTTTTACTTTTTGAGTTATAGCCCGGACAAAAAAACCGACGGAGGGCCCAAAGACGGTGAGACGGCCAGGCAGACAGCTGATCCAGTTTTCCCCCCTCTTAAACTTCGTTGTGCGGGGGGTATAATTATTTCCGATATAAATAATGAAATGAAAAATTTTAACCTGATAATAAAATTTAAAAAGGGTTTTGACTTTTTTTTTTTGTTTATTGAAAAGCGAGTAAAAAGAAGGAAAAAAAAAAATATTTTGATGCATCGTCTGCCCTGTTGTTGATTGTTGACCGTTTAAAAACAAGAGTTTCCCGATGGTTTTCATTTCGAAAGATAAAGGGATGTACATTGCGGGGGGAAACCCAAATTCGCAATCGTACGCTTGGCCATTCAGAAGCCATAATCATTACATAATGCTTAAAAAAAACAAGGGAATGGTTTTTGAAGAAAGTGAAAAACAAATTCCGAAAAAAGAATCGGTGCTGTTTGAATTTTTTCATTGGACATTTTGCCGACAATAATAGGCGCTTTCGTCATCAAATGGAAATAAACGGACCGCCGACTACCGATGGGGATTCCCCATTGATGCAGGGGGGGAAGTTTCCCTATGCCGGAGGCACCAGGTAGAACACCGCCTATCGTATGCCACTGTAAGGCGGTGGAGGGCTATTTGAGTTTTGAAGTCAGCAAATTTCCCCTTATCGCCACGGGGGCCCTAATACTATAATAAAGAAAATAAATTAAATTAAAAAAAAAAAAAGATTTTTGGGCGCAAAAGTTTAACGGGGACACCTCTCTTTTAAGTGTATTAGAAAAAATTTGTAGTTCTCTTTCTACTCTCCAAAGTGTGGATTGATCAAATCATGTGATTAAAAGCCTTTCTTTTTTCTTTTTGTTAAATGTAATCTCGGTGTCCTCATAAATGATAAAAAAGTAAAACAAGAGGGCCATGATGGCCCTGAATGTCACTGATTAAAATGAGCAACATGTTGGATTTTTCCCTATTGCCCAAAAAAACTTTTTGACCCCACAGACCACTTTAAACTTGTCCAAATTTTATGGAAACAGAAATTCTGACCAATTTTTCTTGAAGATATGGCCAAAATGTGGGCTAGGGAGTTTTAAAAAAAAGGGTTTTTTCTAGTTTTGACCTAAGGACCTATTTTTTTGACCCACAGGCCCCAAAATTCGAACTGTCCAAGTTTTTAGGGAAACCCAAACTTCTGACAAGTTTCATGAAGATAGGGCCCAAAAAAAAGGGGGCCTATGGAGTTTAAAAAGGGTTTTTCTAAGACTTGACCTTAATACCCACTTTTTGACCCCCAGGGCCCCCAAATTCAAACCCTTGTCCAAGTTTTTATAAAAAAAAAAAAAAACAAAAAAAAAAAATTCTGACCAAGTTTCTAAAGATTAGGCCAAAAATGGGGCCTCTAGATTTGTAACAAGGTTTTTTTAAAGATTTGACTCAAGACCTATTTTTGACCCCCATGGCCCAAATTCGACTTGTCCAAGTTTTTATGGAAACAACATTCGGGACAAATTCATACAGATCGGGCCAAAAATGTGGCCTCTGGGACTGTTAAAAATTTTTTCTTTTGATTTAATTTGTGACCTACTTTTTACCCCCACAGGGCCCAAAATTTCGAACTTGTCCAAGACTTTTTGGGAGACAAACATTCTGACCAAGTTTCATGAAGATTGGCCCAAAAATGGGGCCTCTAAAGGGGTTTAAAACAATGTTTTTATAAGACTTACTTATGACCTACTTTTTTAAACACATGACCAATTTTGAATTTTCAAGATTTTATAAAAAACAAACCCATTCTGCCCCGGGTTTCTTAAAGATTGGGCTAAAAATGTAGCTTCTAGGTGTTTACAAGGTTTTTATAAGACTTGACCTGGGACTAGTTTGACCCCTAAGACCAATTTCGAACTTGTCCAAGTTTTATGGAACATATTCGGGACCAATTTTAATGTAGATTGGCCCTAAAAATTTGGAGTTTTTAAGCCAAAATTGTTGACGACGCACGAGGAGGACGACACGAAGGGCATCCCAAAGTCTCACCCTTGAGACGTTGTGCTGGGTGAGCTAACAAGGAAAGGATTGTCAAAAAAAAAGGGTTTTTTTGGGTCCTTATTCCTCAAAATTGTCAAAATCACGAAATACTGAAAATATGTCCCCAGACTTTAAATGATGGTGACCTGAAAATTTGTTTGGACAAAATTTATTGAGAAATGTAAGGGAGTTGCACAAAAGAAGAATATTTCTCAATAGCCCTTTCACTGTGTTAGAAAAAAAAAACTTAGGGGCCCTAGCTCCATCAAAATTTTCAAGGGGCAAACATGAACTCTAAATTTATGAAAAAACGAGTGAGGCCATTTTGCACTGCATTCCGCTCAATAGAGGGAGCACCTAAACGTTTCAAGTCAATATCTCTTATAAATGCTCCGGACAAGGGAAATTTTTCAAAAAGGGGCATAATCCCCAAAATGGGCAACTGCAAAACACAGGTAATATTCTCCAGGGTGACTTAGGGGAAGGTCATCTTTAAAATAGGACAAAAAATTTTTTAAGAATGTACAAGTTGTGCACGAAGAATATTTCCCTTTAAAATAACATACGTTTAAAGGGGAAAAAAGGGCCCAAAATGATCAAAAATAAATCGAACCACAAAACCCAAAAATAGCGCCAGGTCACATGTACAATGCTTTTGTATTTCTTTAAAATGTGAGGGGGGTTGCACACCCGAAAAAATATATCCCTATAATTACATATGTGAAAAAATAACAAAGGGCCATACCCTGCATCAAATTTTTTGAACCACAAAACCCTAACAATATCACCAGGTACTATGTTTAAAGCTTTTGCAAAAGTTTGGGCCAACTCCGTTGAAAAGGGAGGGGAGTTGCCCCCCAGAAGAATATTTCCCTATTATTTTTATAAAAGAAAAAAAAACAAAGGGCAATACCGGGATTTAAACATTTTTGAACAAAAAAACCCCTATACAATATGCACCAGGTTTACTATGTAAAATCTTTTGCAAAGTTTGGGCCCCAAAATCCGTTGAAAAATGTAGGGGGAGTTTCACACAGAAGATATATTTCCTTTTTTATTACATATGTGAAAAAATAACAAGGGCCATACCTCATCAAAAATTTTTGAACACAAAACCCCGGGCAATATGCACCAGGTCACTATGAATAATGCTTTTGTAAAAGTTTGGGCCCAAATCCCTTGAAAAAAGTAGGAGGAGTTGTGCACAGAAAAAATATTTTTCCCCATATATTATATGAAAAAAAAAAATAACAAAGGGCCATAACTGCATCAAAAATAGTCGAACCACAAAACCTGACAAGGTGTGCCAGGGCCACTATGTTTTAAAAGTTCTGTAAAAGTTTGGGCAACGTGAAAAATTGTAGGAGGGTTGCGCACTTGAATAAATTGTTTACGCCCGCCCCCGCCGACATACCCCAATCAAATAACCGAGTGTTCCTCGGAAAACCTTGTTAAAAATTGAATCTCAATTATTATTATATTGTAATATTTTCACGCTGCCAGGATTTTATGTTTTTAAATTTCAATCGCATCCACAAGATGCCAATAAAATTCAATTGTATATGGATAATGCTAACTTTCATTGGGAGTCATATTGTTTTAAGCCTTAGGAGAGACTCGGGGACTCGCGCAGGGAAAATTATTAAAGTCACTGGATAAAGCCTATTATATATAAAAATAATATTAATATTACAGACGAGCTTTGTTCATTATATATTATTTATTTTTATTTTATATTTAATATAAAGGCCCTGTGCTCTGCAGGTTAGGTTATATATCAATACAGTTGTAAAGAGAACTGAGGGGGACAGTATGCTTATAAGCGTCCTTTAACACATTTTGTTTTTAATCTTTTCTTGTTTTAAATATAGGTAAGGAATTTCATAGACAATTACAAAAAAATGCGAGGCTGAAATCAGTACTTCATACAGTATCAAAAACAATAACAACAAACCATAATGTAAATGAGTAAAATCATCATCAGCTGCATATCATCGCTGTTTTTTATTTCAACCTTATACGAAATTATTAGGACATTCATCATCCAATATCACAAATTACTATTAATAAACCAAAAAAAAACAACAACAAAAAAAACCAAAACATAAAATAAATATTTTAGGATTAATTTTTCACTAAATGACGTAGACTATATGATATATATTCATTATCTATTCTTATAAGGATCCTTAATAAAATCATTTAATTGATAAATTAATTACAAGTTTTATGAAAGATGTGTTTAATTTAAAAAAAAAAAAAATGAAAGAATATTCCCAAATGGCGGCTCCCGAGGGTGAAAACAAATTAAAAACAAATAATAGCAATAGATAAAAAAAATGTTCTACTATTAATTTTTCAATTTACTCAATTGCAAAATGCTCTTGCACTAACAGTATCAATCCTAAATCAATCTAAACTATAAATGCTCTTATAAAATAGTGTTCTTAGTTAAATAAAAAGGTCACCCCCCCCCCCCCCAGTAAAAGCAACTTTCGTATGAGCCAATTCATTAAACTAAAGTTAAAATTATACCAAGGTCAAACTCCACTATAAGTACTATTTTTTAGCCATAATCTCCAAAATAAGGGGTAATTTTCAATTCCCTAGGAACTCAGAAAACCCAGTCTTCAAGCACAAATTCATTGTACTGAAAAATACAATCCATTTAATAACTGTAGAGCCAAAAAACAACAACAAAAAAACAGTGAAATAGTCAAATGTAAACTCCTAACCAAACTTAGACAGTTCCATGATTATGGGGACCCGAAACGGAACGAAAAGAGTTACTTTTTTATCTCCGAAGAAAAAAAGGTCAGTAGGCCACCCACCTGTCAATCAATTTACGACTATCACAATAGACTACATAAGCATTCTCAATCCTACTTCGCGGTCCCAAGAAACCACGTTATAGGGTTTTGTGTTGTAGAAATATGTACAATCGCCACAGATTACACACTTTTTTTACTACTATTTTTGTTAATATAGGGGACATAACTCTTCCTGGTCTCAATAAATTTCACATCCAGGTGAATATATGTAATTCATTTATGGTTTCACTGATCTATAGATATTAATTTCATGTCACAACAAAGCAATACAACTGTATCAAAGCTAGTCAAGCTAGCAAACAACTCTGCCAAGACTATATTTTAAAACAAACTCCACTGACGCAGTCCATAGCCTGTAAGACTGGTGAAATCGGTAAACAAAAGATAATGATGGTGTTGATAAGATATGGAAAGAAAAAAATGTTTCTTACTATTTCTGCATGGAATTTTACGTGTGAATCCAAAATCAATGATTTGAACAGCCGAAAACAAGGTAGGGGTATCAGTGGGTAAATTTCCCAAAGCTTTTTTTTAAGGCTGAGGTAGTGGTCCAGCGGAGGGCCCAATACAAAAAATATAACCGGAGGGACCTCAGTAGGAATTATGCGCGGGTAGCTCAGCGGTAGAGCATACACCCCGTCCAGAAATGGAAAGAAAAAAATAAGTCTTCTTACTAGACAGGTTGGATTTCTTAGGATGTGCATCCAAAACAAATCGATTTGAACGGCCGACGAAACGAGCTTGGGGTATCGGCTGGTTTGTAAATTTCCCGTGTTTTTACTATAAGGACTGGGTAGAGATCCAGCGGAGGCCCAATACGAAAAAAATAACCGGATTCGGATCTGCAGTAAAGATTAATAATAGACTTCTTAATTAAAATTTGCCATACTTTTGCATTTGTACTAAAAGGGAGTGTTGTTAGCAAAAACTTGCAGACATGACGTCCACATGGAATCATTTTATTAAAAAAACGAGTCCATAACAAAAAATGCGTTGGAATGGTGTGCGAATGTCGGAATAGAGTACTCGTCGATAAAATAAAATTGAAAAATTCATTTGTCTTACATTAAAATTAAAGATTACATCCCTTTGACATTGAGAAAACAATCGATTTTTATTTCATAAATTATTTCAAAATGAAAACTCTTTGCAGTTATTACTATGAATGGTGATTCCAAAATGATTTTTAATAGCCACAAATACAGCTATTTTTAAAATAACACCAATACAATCGCAATCAATTCAAAAAATCTGGAAAAATGCTAAAGTTGCATAAAAAATTTTAAAATGCTTACAAACATAATAATTGTAGAGAAAAAGACCTATCGCAGGCCCTAACAGTAAAAAAATGTCTTACCTTTAGCTTAAATAATCGACCAAGACGAAACATAAATAAATATTTAGAGTTCTTTCTCTCGCATTTTTCAAGCCAAACGAGGCTGCAAGTCAATTCGATCTTACATCGGTGCCACGTTAGAACGCGGACTATAAAAAGAAGCTAAGTTTTACGCTATGTTGTTACCTCCCGTATAGCATAGACTTTCATAAATATAATCCGAGTAGGTTTTTTTTTTTTTTTTTTCTGTTTTCTATGTTAAGGCATAATACACCGATTCTTCAAATATATTTTGTTTCATCTTAACAAGTAACTGAGTTATGTTCTGTGGATTAATGTGGATAAATAAGTATTGGTATCAAATATCAAGAAATTAATTGAAATATGTAAATATATGTCACGTGATCCAATGTGAATCAAGTGAACAGAGATTAGAAGGATACATGTTTTATATTGGCATTCATCAAAAGTAAGCTAGTAGGCCCTCTACAGGCACATTCTATGATAATGCTTGGAAAATTGTTTCTTTTATTTATTGGTAAATATTGTTTTAATTAATATGTTTTCGTTTTTTCGTTGTTCTGTAATTTCTCTCCTGACTTTACAACAACTGACTGTTGTAATAATCTAGGAATGATGCATTTACGTCAAACTCTCTTATATGCCAGTTATTTTATAACGCCATGGTTTAAGATTCTATTTTCTTATCTGTGTTTCTTCTTTAAAAGTTAAGTCTTTTTCCACCTTTTTCATATTTAAATAGTTGCTAATTACATATTGATAATTTGTTTATTTTGCTCCCATTTTCTTTCTTTCTTTCTTTCTTTCTTTCTTCTTTTTTTATATGGCCATTTGGACGATATACGCAAATTAAACAATTTTGTACGTAATCAATCGAGTGAGCAAATTGAAATCAGTGATGCTGTTAAAAGGGATATATTCTATATTCCTGAAACATGGCACGCATATTCAAATCACTACTTATTTTGTCTCCCCTATAATTTGTTTGTACAATGTGAATTACATGTACAGTGGCTAAAGGGATTAGGAGATAGATTATATTGGTCGTGGTGCATTGATAACCACCAAAGTGTTAGACTCATTTCGTTGTGCGCATGCCAATTTTTACTATAGATGCATTATGTATTGCCTTTTCAGTGGGGGGGCGGATTTAATGGCGAGGGGGTATTGTTGGCTGTTCTGCGGTAAAAAAAATGACGAAGACCACCTAGACCAAGGGTGTAGAATACGATGAGGTGATAAAATTGATGTTTGATGTGATGATGATAATGCTATAGTTACGATGTAGAAGAAGAAGAATGATACTGCTCGCTGCTGCTGCTGCTGCTGACTGATGATGTTGATGATGTGAGTGGTTATGTTACCTTATCCAGATAACTATACCCTGTCTATTCAGAGACCCTGCTTTGGATTTATAAGGACACTTACAGTCAAAAAAGGCTTGCATTTACTTTAATATTTCCCTTGATCAATTGTATGAACCATGGATCACTATTTCATGATGGCATGGATTACCATCAATGGTACATGAACGCAATCTGTTGACGTGAAACACACGCAAAGGTGCAACACTACATTTGTAACTAGGTACGATAAATTATAGATTTTTTTCTATATCATCTGGATGTCCGGAATAACTTACAGACGTTATAAAATACTTGTTTGTTAAAGATATGTGCTCTGCATTGGAAATTCCTATGTGAACCCCTATCTGAATTAAAGCCTGGGCACCAGACAAAACAAGGGCCCCTGCTGTTTCCGCGACCCCATGCTATCTGCTGTCATCGCTATCTGGCAAAGTCACGGTTAAATGATAATGAAAAGTGATAATAACTGACAGATTATTACTGTTTGTTTTTTTTTAAATGACCAAAGGTATATAATCAAAATAAAGCAAGAAATGGTGTAAGTCATTGAAATTGCAATGAAAGTCTTCGGCACGTTCCAGGTATATATTAAAGATCGAGGTACATTTATGATTAATTAAGAAAAAATGACAACAAAACCTGTGCGTCTATGTTACTTTGAGGACTAATAGGAAATTTGACTCTATCTTTTTTTCTTTTTTTTTTTAGGTGGTCCTAATTGCACGATCCTTAGAGTGGCTGGCTTTGTCCCAATTTATCGGTTCATAATTCACGTCTGCTTGGCAAACGGTCTCGTGTATCATTCCTTAGGACTAAACATAATAAGTGGCATTAACTATGAAGAGTAATATAAATAATTTCAGCACAGGCCACCTTTAGCGGTTCCTGGCTCGCATATCGGCCGGAATTTTGCTATGTATGCGCCATGACGTAGTAGGCTCCTACTCCGGATCTACTTACAACACTGTATAATGCACAGGTCGCCTGTTCATGCTCTGCACAAGTATTCCATTCATTTTCTTTCAATTTTAAGTTATTTTATATTTTATCATACCTTGTTATCTCGGTCTTTCACTTCACAGTTGTGGGTCGCGGAGAAACGACTTTGCCGGACACATTTTGAAAACGGAACTGAGGAAGATTTGCAATCTTTTTTAATGAAAATAAAGAAAAAAGTAGATCTAATTTCTACTAGACTCAATAGGTCTCGCAGATGGACAAGAAAAAACTTAACTTCTTTTTAAGTTTTACCGACTCCCTACTTAGTACGCATTGTACTTGTCAATCCCATCGCCCCCCCCACCCCCCCCCCCACCCCCCCCCCCCCCCCCCAATAAAAAAAAGTTTATATCCTGAGTATCCTGTCTCGCCACGCATATTGAAAGAAAACATAACAAAACAATCTCCAATTTTATATTGAATATGAATATATCAACATTGCATCAATATCTCTCCTTCAACCATGTTTTAAATTGTCATTGGTATGGAAATACAAATTTAAACAAGAAAATATTGAAAAAAATGTTTTAATGGACAGCTTAATAGCTTACTGTCCCACACTCTTTTTATCTTTTCAAATGTTTTGACCTTAAGTCCTTAATTGTCCTATGCACAGGACCTTCATCATTAAAAAACCTCTCTTTATATTAGGCCTTTTTTATATTATAGGAAAAGGAGAGGAATTTATTTTTTATCAATTTCTCTGCATGAGTCCCTGGTCTCCACTATGCTGAAAAAATATGAATCCCAATTTAGAAGCATTGTCTAATATCTTATGCATCTTCGAGGATGCTTGAAATTTTAAACTAAGATTCAAGACAGCGAAAACATTATTATTAAGATGAAGAATGCTGTGGGGTTAAAAAAAAAAAAAAAAAAAAAAAAAAAACATAAAAAAAAATAAAAAACAAAAAAACAAAAAAAAAATAAAA
>CM037784.1:64867091-64880928 GCA_021229015.1 Solen grandis
TTTTTTTATTGTTTTGAAAAAATTAGACGCTCTAAAATATAATAGTGGAATCTGTTTTGGGAATAGAACCATGTAGGAGAAATAATGATTGACATACCTACAATTCTTTAAGAAACTATATGATCTGATATTTTGATTGTAGATCCACTAAAGTCTCTATTACTTATTCATTAAGAGACCCAGGATCCACATTCAGAAATAAAAGCGAAATCCGAGGACGTACGGGAAAATGAAATGTTCGGATAATCGCAAGACGAGGCTTTTCTTTTTTTCCCCTTCCTGTTTCCGTAGTGTAAAACTTTGTAGTCCGCGCCGGGACTTGGGATATACCTCGAAATTACATAGTGCTTGGTAAAAAGCAATGGTATTGTATTGTGTCTGCATTTTACTTCATGATGAGCTGACTGTATCATTTTTTTTCTTATTTAAAAAGGGGGAAAAAGCGTTTCACAAATTGAATACCAGAACTCGATATTTCTCTATGTCTGATGTTGTCGGTACCAAGCCATGAGGACCAAATATTGAAACCAGGGAATGCAATGCTGTGATAAGAATGTAGTTCATGTAACATCTTCAACAGCATTTACATTTAGGAGTCCAAAAGGAAGAATATTCAAGAAAAATCACGAAACTACAATAAAGAAAAACACTTATGTTTTAGTATGTGTACCTATTTTTTTACCTACTAGTATTTGAGTTAATTTCACCATGAAGCCGCCTTTTTTTCACGGATAAGAGGATAAGATAACTGAAGAAAACGCATAATTATGATCTGATTCGTGTTTTCTCTACACTTGTTAATGTCTGAAAAACTGTTGCGGAGACGGTGACTTCCAGACAACAACAAACAGGGAATCACCAAAACTATGTTTTCTGTGATTTACTTAAGTACTAATGTCAACATTGTGCATGTACCTGTATATACATATGTAATTCTCATTCAGGATTATGACGCGTTTCTAACATTTTCATAATATTTTCATGATTAATAAGTAGATAATGTTATCATCGAGGAGAAGATATGCAGTTCCCATATATATCACTCTTGAAAATACTGTCCAAAAAAGGAGGGAGAGAGAGAGAAAAAAACGTATCATCAATAAATGCTATTTTTACCATATTCCAAATTGTTTAAATCATTTTACTATTTTCATCCACTGGGAAAGAAATTCTTACAACATTGAAAAATTAACTTTCGATCTCGCATAAGGTACGCATGGATTTGAATCTTGCTGGAAACCGAAGAACTTGGAGAAACCTAATGGCATGTTCTGGACCGGGAGTCAAAACCAAGGACCAATCTCATCTCTAATGACATTATTACATTTAAATTTATATATATCGTTGTGAATATAACCTCATTAACTATATCTTCTAGGTCCACTCGGTCCATTCTAGCTGTTATTTCTTCTCAACTTCCGCCAGCTTGCGGTAGGTCGGTAGTTCTACCCGGGTACTCTGTGTACTCGGGGTCTTCCTCCACCTGTAATTAGCTGGACGTCGCTATATGATTGAATACTATTGCAGCTACGGTAAACCCCAATACAGCAACAGAAATACAGTTTCTTCTCAAACCATGTCGAGATCTTCCAAACAAAGGGTAGGGTTTCAAAAAACTATGCACAAGTGTAAACAGTTAGGCGATATGCAACACGAAGGTTTAGCTATGTGATTTCAAGATTAAGATAACCTCGAAAGGTTAAAATTCTCAATAATATTAATCTTTAGGTATTGAATATGATAAAGTGTTATAGAAATGACAATCAAAGAAAGGATGATCTGCTTTACGAACGTTTCAGGGAGGAGTTTTAGTTCATGATACAATTAAAGATAAAATAAAGTGCTGTTTGGTGCCCAGATTTATAATGAGTGTTAGTGAAGAGATATCAAATTTTCGTGAAAAAACTAACAAAACTATTTGTCAATAAAAAGAAAATATTTTGTAGAATCAGTCAACGTAGTATTAGATTAATGTAAATAAAAATTTATAAAAGTCACTGGTATTGTTTTTTATGTATTTGTCAATAAAAGGGTCGATAACCAGAGTCGCTAAATGGTGCTGGTATATATCCCGTGACTGAAAGGTAGGGTCGTCCGGTGTCGGGATAAGGTGTTGACTTCAAAGATGTTGGGGGGACGTTTTCACCGTTGAATGACAAAACCATAGCAACAAACAAGAAGCCAGGAGTCATTTTTTGATTTGACCAGGAAAGGGGAACAAAACATAAGTAATCATATCAAATTAACCAATCCTTAAACGTAATTTTAGTGGTTTCAATTTAAACTAAAACATTCAGTTGTAACGATATATGAAAACGAATGAAGCGTGGCATTGTTTCAAAAAGTTTTACAGTCATATCCAACGTCATATCTAAGCAGTTTAGAGCGCTACCTATACATGTCCATGTTATGTTATTTTGCTAACAAAAGTGTATTCGTTCTTGTATGTTCATTTAAGTGCCAGGGAGAAATGTATCAAACTCTGAAAATCGGTTAAAATTAAAGAATTACGCAGAAAGTGCTTACATACACCGTCGACCCGCTTATGACAGCACCGGTGATTAAACGAAATAGAAGTTGAGTAGTTTAGTGTATAAGGATGTGTCCATGAAACATGTAATTTCTAGCAACGAATGATTTGGAAGGAAAGAAAAATCGATAAAAGCATATGTTATTTGAGGATATTGGAAAAAAATGTTATTGATAGAATAATATGTTTACGTGAAAAGTGACGTTTTTTTAAGACCTCAGTTGATTCATCAGAGAGAAAAATGCTGGTTATATTCAAGCAAATTAATGAATAATTCCACGAATCAATAAAATTTCCCTTTTTGGACTAGGAAATTAGCCAGGACCAGGGGACTCGTTTATTCCGCCAGGTCGGCCCGTTCGGTGTTTCCCACTGCCTGGGTTGACCTGCTTCCCCCCGCCCACGGGCATTACCACGAAGTAAGAATCGAATCTGGGAAATATGTCCCCCAAACCGTTATCTCCTTAGGAAGCATAGGAAACTTGCTCACCGCCATTGTCATATTACGTTAATTCCGACGGATTAATTCCATGGTATGTTTCTGTTGACGCAGTCTTTTCGGCTTTTATTACTACCTAACTATACCTTACGAAGACAGTAGCAGGTCATAAAGTTCAAAAGGATGGCAGCCATCGTGATAAAAGTACTGTTTTGTGCAAACTTCGGCCTTAATCTTTACCTGCTGATTTTGGAAGGATTTTTCGGATCTGCCGTTTTATCAAGGAGAGGGGATTTGTTACCACAAAAAACGAGAACTAAAGTAGCTTTACGGAGGATGCTTGGCCATGGATTGATTTTCTCGTCTTGTTCGCAACACCTTTTTGTCATTATATTGGTAGGTAACATCATTATTATTCGCACACTAAAGCGGTCTAGGTCCAGCGAAAAAAAATTTGAGAATGACAGAAATAAGAATGAGAGCAAATACAAGGAAGATACTAGAAATTCAATCGTCACTTTGATTTTTTCTTAGCATAGTTTTCGCCATTTGTTTGACAACTTTTTTCGATTTTTTTTTATATATCAACCGAACAAGATCAGGGAAACAAAAAACTTGCGTAGAGGGACTAAAATTTTCTTCGATGAAGTGGAAATCAAAATCCTTGGTTTTACCGTGATTAACGTTTTAAGTTCAATAAACGCTGCCTTAAACTTTTTTCTCTACATATATACTTTTGCCGATGGCCTTCACCGGAAGTGGTTTTTGGGAAGCAGTCACGCATGTCGTCGATCATGAAGTTCGTGTCGAGGTCATCAGGGCAGGCGAGTTTGAGCAGAAAAAATGGCGATGTGAATGACAATCCAAACAAAAGACTTGACAACAATGTCAAACAATTGAGGGGAGTATGTCCAGCAATACTGATGTGAATGAATAACCGACAAGAACTAATCGAGTCCGGATTGATGATTAAGAACAGGCTATTTTTGGGGGTACTCTAAGCAAAGGTACAGTTGATAAAGACAAAAGGTGTGATAGATTACGTTTTCGGAGCTTCATCTAGAGGAAATAATGTTATTTTCTTACAATTAATTTGGGAATAACTAAAAAAAAGAATAATACTATTATTATCATTGTAAATGTCTTTAGTCGCAAAGGAACTAAAGCCATTGATTCCATGCGTGTAAACACATAGCAGCAGTGTGTAGTATAATTAATAGAATTGAAGTAAATCATCACCTGCATCTTTTGTTGATTGGGTTTAACGTCCCATCGACAGTATTTCGGTTTTTTGGGGAGACGATATATATTTGGGGACAGATTTAGTAAAGCCACAATGCGTATAACGCATGTGACATGCTATCACATTAGTTACATTATCCTGACACAGGGTCAACCAGTCATGGAACTACCTTTGTATGTTGAGCGCCAAGCAAGGGAGCTATTCCAGTACCAATAATTTTGAATATGGTCGCGACCGGGGATCGAACCCATGATTTCCTTGGCGGGACGCTCTAAGCTCTCTGCCAAAGGGACCGGTAACTACATAATTTGTCCCTAAAAAACAGTTAAGGTGGAAAACACTAAACAATCTATTGAATTATATTTAGCAATATAATTTTTAAAAACTTTCTTCTTTTTTTTATTATTTTATGTATTTTGATTTCACTAGTGAGAGAGAGAGAGAGAGAGAGATCGTAACCAAAACACTTATACCAAACAAAAACAGTGACAGTTATTTCATCATTGTCAATAAAAATTTTGTGTAAACATATAATATGTGTTTACAAACATTAAACTGTAAAATGAAAGAGGTGTTCTATTGAGGTAGATCTATTTCAAAATCCAAGAAACATGTGACATCTTTACTATCCCCAATTGAAAATGACTTTTCATAATGAAGATTAATAAATTTGACAATTCATTCTAAGTATGGTTTCTTGTCCCTTATCTAAAAGTGTTACCTAAGGGAAAAAATAAATAGGAGTTTGCATAAAATAATCATTTTTTAAAAATACATTATTTTGTTTCAGGTCCAAATCAAGAGTTGTGAAAAAAAAAACATGGTGTAATTTGTCACACAGCAGTGTTATGTGAAGGGAAGATAAAGATGAGAAACCATGGAACTTCCATGGAAATTATTTGCACAAGTTTTAAAAAAAAAATTAAATAAAAAAAACAACAACAACAAATAACAATGTATTTATAAAGGGGTGCATATGTATATTATTTACTAAACTTAAGCGAGGGAAAATTTAAAACTGAACTGATCCTGAAAAAAAATTTAAGACAAGAATCTGTGCTTGACAGAAATAGTAATTCAGATCAATACACAGCACAGGTGAAAAAAAGCAGTATTACTTATTCAGTAGAATCATGTTTAAAACCATTAAAACCACATTTTACTTACTGTCAATGAATGATAATGTTTGAAAAGATTAATGAGAAAATTACAATTTATGTTAATGGTATTTCACCTCATGTAGTTTTTGAATTTGGAATTAAGCTGGTTGGGTTTGAGTTTATAATTCTGTTAAATATTTGCACGAAGATGTGTGCAAGCATGTTATAACGTTTTCAAAATATTGATCATTATAACTTCTTTTCAGATTGCAGAAAGCAGACAAAAGTGTTCTCATTCTCAAGTCTGATGTTACTGAATGTTGAAAATATTTTGTGATATCATAAATGTAATTTTAGAATATCAATAAGTAACAAAAATATATTGTGTCATTTTACAGAGAGGAGAGAGAGAGAGAGAGAGAGAGACGTCCTAACTTTTTATATACTCTTAAATACTTTAAGATAAATATAAAAAATTTAACAAAGAAAAATCAAACTCAAACAATTAAATACTCTTAAAAGAAATCTGCAATCACTCATCTAAGCATAAAAAGTAATGATTTTCTGCTGTATATGAAATCTACACAATATGCAGAAAACTAGATGAACAGATTCATAGGTTTAGTTTAATATTTTCTTTTTTGAGTTTAACATTTATTGTCCCCGTCACAATAGGTAGCAGTGGGTCGTCGAGGATTCATCCCCTGATACCTTGCAATATATAGCATATAAATTGTTAATTAATTTTCCCGTTTTTTTAAATACAAACACAAAAATATATAAAAAAAACATGAATATATAACCTGAGAATGACATCCTGTATTTGATGGTTTATGCAAATGCATTAAATTTATATTTAGGGAAAACGACAAACATTTATTATAAGTACTAACATGTCATAAAGTATAAGCTATGACACAATTTTTCAAACATATTATAGTAATACTATTTAATAACTATGAAATATTATTCACTGCAAGTTATTCATTTTTGGGGAAAAAAAAAAGAAGAATAAATGTTTCCCTTCAAAGATATATCAAATACATAAACGGTTTTATTAATAGCAATCCTAAAGAGTGATCTTTTCTCTAAGTAAAAGTGATAGAAAACAGAGGTAAAAACAATCTTCAAATTTTTATTCGTTTTTTTTTTTTTTTTTTTTTTTTTGTAGATGTAGTAGAGAAAAAGATCGCTGGTTGTATTGTATACAAATGTTATCAATGGACGTGTTAAATTAAAACTGAGCTTACAATTTTTCATCTTATACCTTCAGCTTTGATTTATTTAGTATTTTAAAAATGTCTATTGCTAATCTGAAGCCTTGTTAAGTCCATATATGGTTGGCATCACATATTTCATCTTGATTTAGTGTTTTTTTTTCATTTAAATACTAATATTTGCTTTTGTGTGTCTTAAGTAGGTTCAAAAGCTGAATTAAGTGGATTTTTTTTTCTGTACCATTTAATAACAAATTTTTTATCATCTTCAAATTGCGTTTATATTCATTACCATCAATCTTAATTTCTTTTACATTTTTACTAATTGCTACATTTAAAACTTAATGGCTGAAATTTCAGCACAAAGAATAAAAAATATTTGACGATATGTGATCTCCTCGTCACACCCTCTATTTACTTTGAAGAATAAATTCTTACAAAAAGCCATTTATTGAACACTTGTTTCAGTATTATAAAAAAAAACATGCTAATCCATTTGCGAAATGATCTCCAAGATTAAAGAACGTTAAGGTTTGTTCAATGAATAAAATGAAACTGAATCCAAAGCTTTTTCAAAGTCAATTTAAAAATTTCTTACCAGATATATTATTTTCCAGCAATCTTATGCTGTATATGTATCGACCTCTAATAAATCCTGTTTGATCTGCAGATATAGTGAGCATAAGACTTTTTTTTTAAACTGTTAAGCTTTTGTACCTGATGCAATTTAACACATTCAAAAGGGGTTTTTAGTCTTTTTTAAAAAAGCTTAGTTATTTTAGGTATGCATGTAATGAATGATACTCATTTTAATTTTTTCCTGAGAAAGAATTTGATTTAAAACTTAATTTAATGCTGGAACTACAAAATATCCAAGTTTTTTCCAGAAAACAAAAAAAACAAAAAACTGAAACTATCATTTTGTCATTTTCATATTTTAAATGTATCAGAAACCTCTTTATATGTTAAAAATTCTTTAAGCAGCTCAGTCTCATCACTATTAAGTTTCTTTACATCTACTCCTTCTATTCATTTTGTATATTGAAATATTTTGTGTTTGAATTGACAACTTATAAATGTTCGTAGAAAGTTTGAGTCCTTTCAGAATATCTTTGCTATCAGATATATTTGTACCACCATCCTTTTCAATAAATTTAATTTTTTGTTACAGAAGTAGCAATTGCCTTTTTCTCAAGGTTCAATCACTGTGCTTTTGATCTAATGAGTGAACCCCTAATTTTATATTTCTTAATTCATTAATCTCTTTTTCGGTTTATTGTTTTTTTTTTTCAACGGTTTAACTTGACTATAATTTTTCAGGTTTTTTTCAATTTTTCCCTTTTCTTTTTTCTTTTGCTTTGAATGTTGAGTAAGATATTGTTTTTCCACGGATTTCCATTCGTAATATTTCTTAAAAATTGATCATTTATCACAAAAGTTGGTGTTTTATTCAATATGTTCAATATTATCAAAATAAAAACACGTTAACAATACTTCTGTTTAATTTCTTTTAATTTTGTTGTTAATTATTTAACATAGTTAATATAGTATAGAAAGGCATTATTGAATTTCCACAAACCTTTTCCGTGATTGACTGAGGAAAGCACATCATATATATTTTCGAATGATCGAATTTATGACTTACAGTAGAACCTCGCCAAACCGAATATTGTTAAACTGAATTCCTCGCCATTTCGATTTTTTTTTTTCGGTCCCGATTTCTTCCCTTCTTATTTTAACTAAAAATAAAATGTTTAATCCCAATTTCGCTATTTCGATTTTTTCGCTATTTCGAAGTAAAATTCCCGGGCCCGAGGTCGCAATTAATGTACATTTTTCAATTTTTATTTCCCAAGTCAAATTTCATAAATTTTCGTGAACTAATTATCGTTCTTATTATCATTCGTATCCGGGTCAGTAACCCAGTTTATTTTGCGGAGGCATTTGGAGTGATGGCTCAGGCAAGTTTTTTCACACCTTTTTCGAGATTTGGTTGGGCAACGTGTCCCCCCCGGAAATATTGATTTTTGCTAATCGATGTCTGACAGGTTGATAATATGCACGTGCCAGAAGATAAACCCAGGTGTCAGATCTTTAGTATATTCCATATCATAGCGTTCGTCACCGGCATGCGACGCTACCTGAAGCAGCGTATCGACGGTTTAAAAATATGTATCTTTTTGACATGGTAGAATGATTATGTTCATCAGAAGCATCTAGGTAGATCATGATATATTTTTCATTACTTTTAAATACAGTTTTCTTGCAAACAGTATATACGTACACCTATGGGTGGTTTTCATGGCATAACGATTTCCACAATATGCATCGGTAATGAAAACGCAGACATGCACGCTCACAAACTGAAATTTCCATCGGATTTTTTAATCCGAATAATCGTTATTTCGAATTTTTCAGCTTGGTCCCAAGGACTTCGATTTAACGGGGTTCTACTGTATGTCAATGTCACAGTTCATTAAGTAGGTCAACTTTATTAAATATCAGAAAAAAATCTAATCTTCCCTGTTGTAAGGGGTTGTGTCTTCGCCATGTATATTTTTGATATGTATTATGAAGTTCTCTAAAATTGAAACCAAAATATTTCTATCTGTATTGAACGATAACAATTTCTTTGTTGCTTAAAATCTTCAACAAGAATGTATGAACTTTTTGTCTCAAAAAATATAAAGCATTCTAAACAGATTTTTAAAAAACAAATAAAAAAAAAAAAAAAAAAAAAAAAAAAATGGACCTTGGAAACATATACATTCATCAGCACCCAAAATTTAGATTTAAAATTAAGAATTAGAATAATAATGCTAGGATTATTTAGTTTACCATTGCTATCATTTTTTTAATCTTTATACCTAGATTTTTTCTAAATAGTCAGATACAACTCATGCATTTTTTTTTCAATGGCTATAATAATAACAATCACCCAATTCTGAATCAATCCTTTTCTCCATTTCTTTTGTAAAATGTGCATTTTGCAGACAATATTGTATATCCATTTGGGCTATTACTGAGACCACGACAATTGAAAGAGAAATATTTAGAACAGTCATTTCTTTTGTTCACAAAGCATTTATAGCTACTTTTCATATTTCTTTTATGATGTATTACATTGTATTTAACACACAAAGGAAAACATGTTAGAAATTAAAGAAATAATATTTAACGAATACAAATGCCAATAAACAAACAAACAAACAATCTCTGATTTTTTACTTGTTTGCATAATGCAAATTATAGTACAACTTATGTGCATCTGCTGAAAGAGAAAAAGAAAGTACCATGAGAAATAATAATATAAATAAATCATAGCATGCTACACATATATTTTTTTAAGTAAAAGCATTATAAAGTGTTTTAAAATTTATAAGTTGGGGTACATTTTTTACATCATTTTAGGTTTATTATTTTGACAATAATCTGACTGCAGCAAATGAAAAAATATTATAAACACATATATATCAATAGAAAAGAAATGTAATTTCTTCGTGAAACAAAAAAGTAGACAAATCATGAAACAAAGGAATATGTGTATAATGTTGAAACGCTTATTCATTTTCTCTCCCCTCTTCCTACATGTACACATATAAATTTTTTACTTTATTTCTGTTAAGCAGTAATATTTTGCGTATATTGTTGAAAAAGCTTATATTTTCATCTCTCTATATATCTCTTTTTTTCCCCAAAACACACACCACCAAACACAGGGGAAAAATAGACTGATATTGTCGCCATATAATTTAAAAAAAAACTAAACCCTGCCCACAAAAAGGGAGATATCACAAACATTGACTGAATTGCCAAAACGACTAAAACTTTTATATTCAAAGGAATGCAAATCAGGTCGCGTAAGTTCTAATGGATCAATTTTTTCCCTTAATGGTTTTTTTCCTTAACGTAATTTCCGTGCCTTCGTTTGGAATACACTATTATCAAAATTTTAAAAATACATGTTAAATCATATTTCCCCAAAAAATCGGTATATCGGAAAAACCCCAAGGCTTTTCCCCGGGTTATCTAAATTGACAGTCGATTAAAATAAAGATGACAGCTTTTCTTGAATGTATTCACATTTGACCAAAGAAAATAAGTTTTTTTTGTTATTTTCTATAAATGGACTAAACCCAAAACTGCATAAGCTAGAGGGATCACGCTCTGTGGAAGGACTGCAAAAATTTAGTACAAGTTAGGGATCCTCTAATGATTTAAAATTGTTTTGGGTTTGGCCGTTCCAAAATTTCAACCCATACAACCTTTTGACAGTAAACTTTTTCATAAAAAACGTTTTGAAAAAGGGGTTTAAAGCCAATTCCGCAACGCCACAATCGATAACATAGAAAGTCTTTCGAAAAGGTCACAGCCCCTTTAAAAAAGGGGTTAAAAGGCCACATATTCATTCCAAGGGATCCCTAAGGGGGTTTTAAACATATGTTTCTTAATGATACTTTTACCAAGGCCCCAACATGCAATACATGACTTTTTTTATTTTTTTAAATCATTAAAAACAAAAAATTTTTTGTCTTTTTACTATTATAAGTGTCTGTTTGTTTTTTTTTGATTTTTATTATATATTCCAAAAACTTTGAGTCCCCTTTTACACAAGAAACGAGAACCAAAAGTCCCCAATTAGGGGGAAAGGGGGAATCACATTGTTGATGAAGGCCGTTGGGCTGTGCTGAGTTCGTTTTATCAATCATTTAAAAAAAGTAAGTACAGCAGGGACTACTCTTGGGGCCCCTTTTGGGGGACCCTTTTTTTATATGGGGAACCCTCAGATATTTTCCGGGTTCGAACACAACTAACGGTTTTCGACAAGTGACTAAAACTTTTAAAAAACTGTCGGGTGTTCCACCTTTGAAATTTTTTAGTAGAAGCAAATGTGATCACAGGTCAAAGCAGTTCGGACATCAAAAAACACGCAACGTTTTTAAGGTTTTCAGGGCGTGTTTTTTCACTCCCTAGTAGAAAGGATGTCATATTACAGCTAAATGTTTCTTTGAAAACCCCTTTGCAGTGAATTAATCTTTAAGCGGATTTGAAATATCAATCATGTTCAATATTTCGATTAAGACTTTTCGTAAAGTATCAGTATAGTTGAGTACAATGAGATGGCTCGGTAATTTCGCGGGTCTTTTTTATCCTTATATCCACCTTATATAGTGTCGTAATAACACCTTTTTTCATTTCATCTGGTACAAACGAGAATGTGTCATATGCTTAAATAATTTTGGTAATAGTTTCAGAAGGTAGGTCCACCGTATATAATATTTTCGTAGTAAATGTCGTCAAAACCACAGGCTTTATTACGTCGACAGGTACTAATGCTTTACTAACGATTGTTTCGGTGATAATATCACCCATTAGTTGGCACAGACAATAACATCTAATAACTCTCTTTCACTGGTTTTTAAATAGTCATCATCAAAGTTATCGTACCATTGATGACGAATACATTTTTTTAAAAAGTTCATCCACCCTTTATTTATTTCATTAGGATTATCATATACCGTGTCATCGAATTTCATCTCAAAGACAGGATTATTTCGTTTCCTTTTCCTACGCTGTTTACAAGCTTCCAAAATGTTGTTGTACTGTCCACCTCAGCTGCCGTATCGATTTCCATTTCAAGTTTTTTAATATCGTGTAGCACAGTTTTTTTGTGACTATTTTTGAATTTCTCTTTGCGATTATATGGTAATTAACATGAATCGCCAAAACGCCCCGAATGAATATGCATATCGTTAAACAATGAAAAAGCTGTAATTTAAACCTACCGACAATACAAATGCACGTGAATCTTGCTTTCAATAGTTAGCTTAAGTCAAAAACTCCGCAAACATTTGGGGCTGGCTATACTGTTTTGGCGTCAGGTTAATATGATAAGAAAGATATTATGACCTCTAGGTTAAACCAACTGGACCATGCTCTAGTCCTTTTTATATGAATACATGTCAAATTACTTCCCCGGTTTTATTTTTTTTTAAAACCCTAAATTTGGGATAAAAGTGTGAGGGGCTTTTTTTTACTGTTTCGTTTTTATGCTATACAGAGTGCATTTTTGAGAAGCCCTTTAAATCTTTTGAGATGCATTTTTTAAAGTTTTCATCGGGGTCAATAATCACAGTATCTGTCTTTTGTTCCGTTTATTAGGCCCAATCAAAATCATTGACATCCACAATTTGCAATAACGCATAGGGTAACTCATACAGACACATAAGCGGGGGGAAATACGTTAAGTTCACACCCACAATACAGCCGACGTCACGGCATCATGTCATTTTTCTGTACAAGTATATGGTCAATAAGTTTTTTCTCGCTCAATTGAATGGTCTTACGAATTTACTCCCGGGACAAAATCCCCTACCGTTGAGAGAAACCCGGGGCAACTTTCCCAAAAAAAACTAACTTTTACCCCTTATATCGAAGACAAATATCTTAAAGCCTGAGGGCAATTTCCCTATTAAATCCCCCATTTATAAATAATCCGTATTAAAGTATCTACAAAACATTTTCTAGGTCTCTGAGTTTTTTGAGAAAGATTTTCCCAATGATTTTTGCAGGAAAAAAATAACTGTAATACTATAAGAGCACCAGGGTGGCCTGTACTTCAATAACCATTATGACTGGGGTAATACAAATTTTTTAAAACTGTGTTAAAATAAAGGGTCCAACGTTTTGGGAATAAAGAAAAGAAACCACTCCCAACGCGAGTGTTGGATCTTTTAAAATATGACGAGTTGGGGGAAGAAGGTTGTTACAGATGAAGGATCTAGGTTTTTTTTTGTTGGGTGAAAGCACAACCCCACATTGTTTCAGGGTAGTGCATTAGTACTGTCTGCTTTTGGGAAAAAAGCAATCATAGGCTTTTGTAAATTCCCCTAAGGTTCGAGGTGTTAGAACTTAAAAAAAAAGGGTTCAGATTTGTTCAGTCTTAAAAAAAGCCTTAAGAAAACTAAACAGTTCAATTATATGTTTATATCCGAGGACTTCAGGGTTTGCACGATGCTTTTGGATAAGTAAGGGAAACAAAGCAACCTCAAATGGTAAAAAAAAGGCATAGTGTAAGGGGGCACATGGTACCAAGGTCCATAAATTATTTTTTTTTGGACCGGGTACCATAAATTTTTTTTTTTTTTTGGGATTTATGGTACCCAAAATCTATAGACCGAAGGACTCATATGAAAACCCAAAAATAGACCGAATGGTACTCTTAGAAAAGATTTAGAAAAAATTTTTAAAAATGACAATTGTAAAAAAAGTCCTTTCGAGACATTTGGGGTTGCCTGAAAAGGCCGT
>CM037784.1:64881028-64931028 GCA_021229015.1 Solen grandis
GCATTTTTTTGGAATTTTTTAAAAACTTTCTATTTTAATGCAAAAATATAATTTTCATTTGTTATTATACTCTTTTCTATACTTTTTATTTATTTTAACCTATGTTTCAATTTTATTTTTTTTCCAAAATACTCCCCTTTTTAAAAATTGCAAAAAACTCAATTTTCGCTTTATTAAATATTGCAAATTTTCAAGTACGATTTGGGAACACTCGTCTGTTCCCCCATTTGCCCCGGAGGGCTGAAAAAAAACCCCCTGGGCCAAAGCTAGCAGTTTCTAAATTACAGGATCCCCCAATTGGCGCATCTTAAAAAAGAAGTATAGCTGAAAAAGAAAAACAACCAACATGATTTCCAAAATTTGGATTTTCCCATGTTCCATTGGTAACATAAAAAATTTTTCTTAAAAAAAACCTTTTAAAAAGATGCTCTTTGGGGCAAAGTTTATAAAAATTGCTTTAAAAAAGGGGGACACAAACTAATCAGGACTAAAAAGGGTTTACAAAAAAAAAAAATTTCCTTATTTTGCATATCACCACAATTTTTCAAATTAAATTTTTAAAAACCCCCCTATATCCTATATAGAAAATTTCAATTTATTTCTTATTATGGGTCAGTTTTAAAGGTAAATTTTTTGAGATGACCTTCTAAGGGATTTTAAATTATTAGAAAGGAAAATAAAAAAAAATTTAATAATTTTGAACAAACAATGATAAAAATTTGGGGGGGCCCAAACCCTTTTTGGGGGAAAAAAGGGGTTTTTTTCAGACCCTTTTAAGGGAAATTTGGGGTTTCCAAACCCTTCAAAAAATTTTTAAGAGAGTTTTTTCTTATTTTCAAGAATTTGGGTTTCCCCCTTTTGAAATGGGGGGGGTTTTAAAAACCCCTTTAGAGAATAGGAAGAAACTATCGTTGCCATTTAATTTGTGTTTAAAAAAATTTTTACACATCCATGGTCGGGAAAATTTTTAAAATTTTAATTATTTTAATTAAAATCATTAAAAAAAAAAAATTTCCCAAACTGGGTTTTCCCCAAAGTTTTCCCCCTTTTGCAAAACTGTCATCCCAACAAAAATAAATGTAGTTAAAAAATATTGAAATTTTTAAAAGAAACAAAAAAAAAAAATTTTTTAAAAATTTAAAATTTTTTCCTAAATAACATCAAACAACATTTTATTTTTAATTTTAAAAAACTTAATAAGCAAACAAAGAAGCTTAAATTATTTTTTTTTGTTATGAAAAAATTTAAAAAATTTTTTTTAAAATCACTTCAATAGCTCTGGTGGGGGCCAAAAAAGGGATTATTAAGGGGGGGAAACCCCCAAAAACCTGTGATTGATGAGCAACCACAACGAAAACCCAAAAGGTTTTGGGGGTTTTTTAAAACCCCTCGGGAACAGGATTTTCATGCCCCCCTTTTGGGGCAAAGTATGTCTATTTTAGACTGTGTTGCTGTCCCCATCAGTATCCGCGTAGACGGGGATACTATCACCCCAAAGGTCAGAAAAAAACATGGGGGAAAATCCCGGGTTTTTTTTTTAGTGCCACCCCAAAGGGGCTAAAACAAATTTTTTAACAATTTAAAAATTTTTTAAAAACTGAAAAAAAGATGTTTGACGTATTGCAGCAAAGGTTTTAAATGGAAGGGATAAAAAAAACCCTTTCCCAATGAAAAAACCAAAAACCCGGAAAAAAACCCCCCACCACAGAGGGGGGGAAACCCCCGGGGGCCCATTTTTCTGTCATCGTCATGCACCCGGGGGGGACAGGGGTGAAAAAAAAATGAAAAAAAAATCATTGTCGGGGCAAAAAAAGGGGGAAAAAAGATAGGGGTAATGAAAAAAGGAAGCAACAAATTGGAAAATGAGGGAAAAGGAAAAAAACAAATTGGACAAAAAGATAGTGAAAGGAACAAGAGGGGGGCAAAGGAAAACGAAAGGAAAAACAAGTCGGGGCAAGGGGAAAAAAAAGAAAAAACAACAAGTTTTATGGACAATGGGAAAATGAAAAAAACAAAAAGATATGGAAAAAGGGGAAAAAAAAAAAGGCACAAGATAAGACAATGAAAAGTAAAAGGGGAAAAAGGGGGTGTCTTCAAGGGGGGGCCACAAAAAAAAAGAAAAAGGTTTTTTTCTCTGTCTTCCATGGGGCCCCACAAAAAAAGATCTTCTTCCCCCCTTTTTTAGGGGGGCCCTACAAGATAAAATACAGGTTCTTTTTTGTCTTTGATGGGGGACCTACAAAAAAAAGTTTACGGGTTTTTTTCCCCCTTTTCCCCGGGGGGGCCTTAAAGGAAAAAAAAACAGCCCCCCTTTGAACCCCCCCGGGGTGAAGATGGCTTCCGGGGAAAAAAAAGGGGTTAAAAATGGGGTTGGGGGGTTTTGGCCTTAGGCACCCTCCACACTTTTTTTCGGGCCCCCCCTTTTTGGGGACCCCGGGGGTTTCCCCCCGGGGATGAAAAAACCCTTTTAAAACAACCTTCTCCCCAAATCCCCAAAGGTACCCAAACCGGGCCCCGGGAAAAAGGGCACCCCTAAATTTTTTTCTCGACAACCCAGTAACATCCCTTTTAAAAGGGGGGTTTTCCCAGAATTTCAAAAGTAACCAAATGGTTTTCCCCTTTAAACAAAAAAAAAAAGGCCAATAAGAAAACCCTTTTTCCCTTTTCAAAAAATGCGGGGAAAATAACCAGGTTTTCCAATAAACCCAAAAATGTTTTTAAGTGGGGGGGCCTTCCCCCCCCCAAAAGGGAAGTGCGATAAAACCATTTTTTTCCAAAAAAAAAAATTGGCTAAGAAGTCCCCGGTTTTCCCCCAAAAAAAAGGAAAGGTGGAAAAGGGCCCCACATCGGGAAAATTCCTTTTTGGTTTTCTCTCCAAATCCAAAGAAACCATTCCCCTTTTAACCCCAAATTTAAAATTTTGTGCTAAAAAAAAAAAAAACCTACCGTAACTTGAAGAACATACAAAAATTTCTCAAAGTCCTTTTTATTATACCAAAACCCTTACCTTAAAAAAAGATTTAGGGGCCCGGGGAAAAAGTATCTGGTTAGGATTCAAAGGGGTTTTAGGTTAAAACCCCCCTTGGGGGGAAGAATTCTTTTTCCCCTTTCCCGGGGGGCCCAAAGTACGGGTTTCCCCAAACCCAAGAACCTTTTGGGGGGATTGGTAAAAATTTTTAAGAATTTTTTTCCAAATCGACGTTTAAACAATGCGGGTAAAGAACACTCATACATTATCCCCAAAAGGGAAACTACATATAGTCCCCCCTTGTGCGGGCATTGTCGGGTTTTTTGACGGGGCCCCCAAAATTTTTTTACATTGTTTTTTTTTTCTTAAAAATACTTCAAGGGAAAAAAATGTGCCAAAAAATTTTTAAAAAAACTCTACAAAAAAGGGAAAAAATTGCGCGTGGCCATCGTACATAATACCTCGGCCCCGGTTTTCAATGGAGTTTCCCGAAAAAAGCCGGGACTTCACGGGGACCATGGGGGGGTTTTTTTTAAGGGGGGCAAAAAACCCTTTTAGTACAAACTCCCCTTTCTGTCACCATGAAAGGATTTTTAAAAAAATCGGGACGTGTCAAAAAGGGAAAAAATAATTAACCAAAATTTTGGGGGCCCCTCATAAAAAATCTCAAAAAAATTTCTCTTTTTTAAGAATAACAAAAATTTTCCCCGATTTAATTCTGTTAAAAAAAAAAAGTTATTTATTGGGAAAAAAATAAATACATTATTTAAAAAAAAAAAAAAAGTTTAGGGGGAAACCCCCTTAAAAAGGTGGTAAATTTTATAAAATCACTGTTTTTGGAAACAAAAAAATCAAAATTGAAAAAAAACTATTAAATTTTTGTTTTAAAACATGGGAAAAACCTTCATTTTTAAAATTTTATTTGGGCCCAAACTCTCTGGTAGCATCTCCAAACCCAAAAATATTTTTTACCCCCCAAAACCAAAAAAATTTTTAAATTGGTTTCTAAAAAAATAAAAAACCAAAAATTTAAGGACATAAAAAAATTTATAAACATCCCCTTATTTTTCCCCTTATTTAAAGGGGGGAAAAACAAAATGGGGGGTTTTTTGCTTCCCCCCCCAAAAAATATTTTTTTTTTAAATTTTTTTAAATTTTAAAAATTAGTTACTTTAAAAAATTTTTTTGTTTTTTTTTCCCCCTTTAAAGTGCTCCCCTTTTTAATTTTTTGAGCAGGGGAAAAAACTTTTTTGGGTTTTTTTTTTTTTTCCCAAAAAAAAAAAATTTAAGAAAACAATATAAAAAAAAAATTAAAAACTATCTATTATAAAAAAATTGGGCTTATTTGTGTATATACTTTTGTAAAAGAAAATTTTATAAATTTTCATTTTTGAACAACCAATTCACAGCCCCCGTCTAAAAGGGGGAAAATTTTGGGGGAAAGAAATTAGGGGGAAAAAAAAAATTATTCAAATTTCCCAAAAATTTTACTTTGGGTTTTCCCTAGCCAAAAAAAAAAAATTTTTTTTTTAAAAAATTTTAAAAGATGATTAAAAAATTTTTTATAAAAATTAAAAACCCTTTGATAAGCACGTTATTAAATTTTTAAAATTTAAAAACTTTCTTATTTTTTTAAATTTTTTGTTTTTTTTGGATTTGAACGCAAATTACCAAAGATTAAGGGGCCATGTACTGGGGAGTGCAGGAATAAAAACCCAAAGAGGTCTCCCTAAAAATTCTAAAAAATTTCCCTTTGGGGAAACCCAGGGGGAAAAAAATGTGCAGGGGAATAAAAATCACAGGGGTGCCCCCAGACCCCAAACCCGGAAGACACCCCGGGGCCCTCTTGCAACTCAAGCTTACCTCTGGGAACAACTATGCCTGCCCTAGTCCCTTTCTGTACGTTCCCCCAAAACCCACTTTTACCCAAACAACCAAAAATCCAAAAAAGAAACAAAAAGATAAGCCCCAATCTTAAAAGAAAGAAAAAAGATTTTTTGGGGGGCATAACATTCAGAACAAGGAGATGTGAGAAGATGAAACAAAAAAAGTATGGACAATGAGAAAAAAAGAAAAAACAAAAAAGATATAAAACCCCGGGCCCAAAAAAAACAAAAAAGGACAAAAAAAGATTGGCCCAAAGGATTTTTTCCCCTGGGGGATTTTCAAGGAAAAAAATACGGGTTTTCCCCGTCTTCCAGGTGGCCCTAAAAAGGGAAAAACAAAAACCCCCCCAAAACCCACCCGATAAAACGGGGTTTCCCAAAATTTAAAAAGGTTTTAAAAGGGTTTTTTGGGGGGGTTGGCCCTGAGAGCCCCTCCCCACTCTTTTTTACTGCCCCTCCTTGTGGGGGCTGGGGTTTTCCCCCGGTTTACAACCCCAAAAAAAAAACCCCCTTCTCCCCACAATCCCCCAAAGGGGCCCCCCAGCCGGGGGAAAAGGTCACCCCCAAAATTTTTTCCTTTCAGACACCAATAAAAGGGTTTGTTAAAGGTGGTCCCAAGGCTTTTTTCCCCTTGGGTCCTTTTCCAAAAACGGTTTCCAAAAAAAAGGAAAGTGGGCCAAAAAAAAGGCCCCAAAAAAAAATTTTGAAAACCTTTAAAAAAAGGGAAGTGCTATAATAGGGGGTTTTTCCCCCTTTTTCAAAAAAAGTGCTTGAATGACCGGGGCCTTTCCCCCAACCAAAGGGAATGTGATAAAAAGGGGGGTTTTTTCCCCAAAAAACCCAAAAGTTCTTAGAAGTGCCCGGTTTTCCCCCCAACCAAAGGGAATCCCAAAAAAATAACGGGGCTTCCTACTTAAACAAAGTGTTTAAGAAGGGGACCCCTTTCCCCCAACCCAAAAGGGGAAAAGTGCCAAAAAATAACCGGTTTCCCCCACTTAAACAATTTTGCTTAAAAGTACCAGGCCTTCCAAAACCAAAAAGGGAAAAATGCCAATAAAAACCGGGGTTTTTCCCCATTTAACATATGCTTAAAGTCCCCGGGCCCCCTTTCCCAACCAAAGGGGGGTGCCAATAAAAAACCAGGTTTCCCACTTAAACAATAGGTTTTTTAAAATGACCATTCCCCTGGCCAAAAAAAAACCGGGGGCCCCCTTTTTTAAAAAAAGTTTTAAAAAATCCATTCCCCCCCAAACCCAAAAACCCTAAAAACCAATTAAAAATTTTGTTTGGGGCCGCCCCCCCTAAAAAAAAAAAAAAAAATTTTCCCCATTTCAAAGGGTTGAAGGGCCCTTTCCCCCAAAAAAAACCCTAATAACCGGTTTTCCCCCTTTGAAAAATTAAAAACCCATTTCCAGGGGGTAAAAAAGGGGCCAAAAAGTTTCCCTCCCTTTTTGTCCCTCTAAAAACCTCCCAAAATTTTTGGAAAAAAAAATTCCCCCTTTTAAACCTTTTTTGGGGAAAAAAAAATTTTAATTTTTTCCCCCCCCAAAATTTTTTTTTAAAATTTTTTAGTTTTTTAAAAAAAAAAAAAAGGTTTTTAGTTTTCTTAATCTGATTTGCATTTTGACTTTGAGCGGGAAAACATTTTAAAAAGTTTTTTTTTTTTTTCCAAAAACCAATTTAAGAAAAAAAAAATAAAAAAAAAAAATTTTAAAAAATCTATTACAGGACATTATGAAGTCATTTCAGAACAAGGGGACTACACAGACAGTCAAACTAGGGGAAAAATTTTTTTGGGAAAAAAATTGGGAAAAAAATTAAAAAATTTCCCCCCCCTTTTAAAAGGGGTTTCCCCTACCAAAAAAAAAATGGGTTTTTTTAAAATGAAAAAGATTACGAAACTTTCTATGCAAAAATAATAAACCCAATAAAAAAAGTAAAAATTTTCATTTAAAAGGAGCCAAAATGGCTACTGCGGAAAAGAAAAACCAAGGGGAAGGGTTTTCCCCCGAATTACTGAAATCCCTTGGGACCATGGGAAGAAAAGTTTTTGGCAGGGGATCTAACCCCATGGATGCCTCGGGCCCCCCGGGGAGCCCGGGGGGGTCTCTGCAAAACAATTTTACCTCACCCCAAAATATGCCGCCCAGTCTCTGCACATCCCCCAACCTACTTTTCCCCAAAAACTCCTAATCCCAAAAAACAAAAAAAATTTAAAAATAAGCGGGAATCTGTAAAAGAAAAAAAAGGGGGGTTGGGGGACAGGATTTTTTCAGAAAGGCAAAGGAGAGAGAAAAAAGGGTTTTTAGGGAAAGAAAAAAAAAAAAATTTTTAAATAAAAAAAATTTTTTATGCAGCATTTTAATTGGCCCAGGTAATTTCCCCTGGGTAGGAAATTAAACAAAAAGAAACCCCCCCGAAAAAAACTTTTTCCAAAAACCCAGGAAAAGGGGAATTTGTTGAAAAAAACAATTAAAGCTATTTATTTAAGTAAAATTTTTGGGTGTGTTTTTCAACAAACTTTTTTAAATTTCAAAGGCGGGAGAAAGGCACTTTTCAAAAAAAAAGTAAAATTTTAAATTTTGAACCCCGGGGAAAAAGCCAAAAAAAAAAAAAACCCCCAAAAAAAAAAAACACTAAACACTCCCCTTATCCAAAAAAAATAAATTTTCCGCCCTTTCTTTTTCAAAAATCGGGAAAAACCCTTTTTAAATTTTTTCAAAAGAAAAATCAGCTTTCCAGAAGGGCCCCGTTAACGTTTTCTTTAAAACGGGGAAAAAGGCCTTAAAACAAAAGAATCAATTTAAAAAAAAAGTTTTTCCCCCAACTTTTTTTTGTGTTTTAAAAAACCCCCAAAGGGTTTCCAAAAAAATTAACCAGGTTTCCCCTTTTTATAGGGAAAAAACAATTTAAAAAAGGGGGGGGCCAAAAAATTTTTTCCAATAAAAAACAATTAAAATTTTTCCGGTTGCAAGGTTGCCTAAATTGTATGGGGTTCTTGGGGAAAAGGGGTTTTCCCCAGTTTTTTTTAACAAAAGGAAATTTTTCCCCAAAAATCGTTTTTTCCCAATCAAAAAATTTTTCAATTTTTTTTAAGGGTTCCCATAAACATCTTACTAAAAATTTTGAAAGGGGTTTTTAAGGAATGTTTTTAAAAGGGGTTTCATTTTTTTCTTTTTTGCCAGGGTTCTACATGAGAAAAATTTAAAAATTTTTACAATTTTTTGTAAAAAGGTTTCACCCAAGTACATTCCTCCCAAAATTTTTTAATAAATTTTTCCCAAAATTTTTTTTAAAAAGTGTTAAAAATCAACTTTTTGGGGGGAAATAAAAATTTTTTCAAACAAATCCTGCTTTTTTTTTAAAAAAAATTTTTTTTAAAAAAAAAGTAAATTTCCCCTAAATCCACAAAATTTTTTTAAAAAAATTGATTAATATGTCCCCTTTTTAAAAAAATTAAGTTTTAAGAAAAAAAATTCCCCAAAAATAAACCTGCCAGAAAAACCCAAATTTTTTAAAATGTTCCCCAAGCAGGAAAAAATTTTATTACAAAAATTTTTTAAAAAATTTTAAAAAGATCCATTTACATGTGTCCCAGATCTAAAATTGGCAATTTTAGAAAAAAAGAACCAAAGGGCCCCCCTAAAATGTCCCTAAAAAAAAAATGTTTTCCCTTTAAAAAAATAAAATTTTAAAATTTTTTAAACATTAAAAAAAAATTTTTTTTTTTACAAACCCCCAAACCCCTCCGGGGTCGAAATAAATCCTTGACTGAAAAAGATGGTTTTTAAAAACCCCCAAAATTTTAAACAAAAGGGGTTTTTAATTTCCTAAAAAAATGGCGTACCCGCCTTTTTAATCAATTCTAAAAAAAACTAAAACAGGATTTTTTAAAAAAAAGGAAATTGCAAGAGGGTTTAAAAAAAAATGGTTTTTTTTAAATTTTTTTAAAAACATAACTCCTGCCCTTATGGGCCCAAATTTCCCAAAAATAATTGAATTTGAAAAAAAAGCAAAAAATTTTAAAATTTTTAAAATAAATAAATGAAGAAAAAAAACTAAAATTTCTTTTTTAAAAAAATTTAAAAGGGGCAAAAAATTTCCCCAAAAGCCGTACGGGAAAAAAATTTTTAAATTGGGCCCAAAAATTTTTGAAAAAAACACAAAAAAATACAAAAAATAAATGAAAAATGCAAAAAGTAAATTCTTTGTTTAATTTTAAAAAGGGGGGGAAAATCTTCCAAAAAGGGGCCTTTTTAAAGCCAAAAAGCGTTTTTGGTAAAAAGGGGGAAAAACATTGTAATAAATTTGAAAATTTTTTTTTTAAAAAAGAAAATATAACGAAACAAAGTAAAAACGGTTTTTTAAAAAAGGGGATTAATTTCCTAAAAAGGGAATAACATAATGTGGCCAAGTTATTTGTAAATTAAACAATTTTTAATTAAAATTTTTGCTTTTAAAAAAAAAAAAGTGATAAAAATATTTTTGGAGAAAAAGGGGTTAAAAACATTTATCCTAAAGCCTTAGCACAGTGCTTTTTTAAGAAAAAAATAAAGCAAAGGTTAACCTGAGGTTAAAATGAAACGAAAAGGATGAAAAAATGCACACAGCTGAAAAACTAATGAGTCCCAAAACAAGTTGGGGGGAAAAAAATATCCAAATTTCAAGTTTTTGGTTTTTTATTTTATAAAGCTTTTGGGAAAAAAATTAATTGCAAACCAAATCAAAAATTCCTAAATTTATAACTTAAACACTTGAGTTATAATACTGTGTTTTGGTTTTTTCTTTTTCTTTTTTTATTTTTTTAAAAGTAAACCATAAAAAATAGAGTACTGCGTTCTTTGATGGGATAGTTCAGCTTATTTGCTAAATTTTAAAATCTTGAAATTTTTCCCTTTCAAAAGATATTATTTGAAACCGAAAAAGGCTAATTTACCTGAAATTTTTACTTTTCCCCAAACAACAAACAAGTCTGGGACTTCTAACAGGGGAAAGAATTTTTAAAAAAACAAGTGTGTTTAAATTTGCTAGTGAATGGGGATTTAAAAAAAAAAACTTATGCAAATCCAAAATTATTTAACCGCCTTGAATTAAGGATAGCCCTACTATTCTTCAAAAGTTGAGTTAAAAAAAGTATGTACTCGGCCCCCCCAAACCCTTCCTTCAAAGGTAAAATTTGGAAAAAAAAAAAAATTAGGGGCTTTTAGGGCCCCAAAGGGAAAAAAAAAAATTTTTTTGGTTTTTTAAAATTTTTAAAAAGGGAAAAATGAAACCTTAAGCCCCAATTTTTCCATTTTTTTGAACATGTTTAAAAAAAAACTTTCTAGTTTGTATAAATAGCTTAATTCATCAAAGGAACTGTTTTTTAATTTAAAAAGGGATACTTTTATAATTATATCGCCTTACGAGGTTAAATTTAACCCGCAATAGGTTTAAATAAGGTAAAAATGAAATTAAAACAAAAAACAGTGCCCTTTTAAAAAATTAAAAAACAAAAACAAAAATACACAAAGATCCAGATTTATTTTTAACCGGAAAAAATCCCTCCCAAAAATAAAAGCCCCAAAAAATAAGAGCTTAAAAACAGTAATTGATCTGGGTCTATCCCTTTTCCCCACAAGTCAATCAAAAAATAAATTAAATTTTAAGGTTTAACCCATTAAATATAAACAAAACTAAAAGGATAACAAATTTTTAATCAAATTCAAAGGGAATACAGACAATTTCAACCTGCGTATTAACTAAAGTGATTAAGCAGACCATAACAGCCAAACTTATTCAATTAAATTACTTTTTTGGAAAATAAACCCTACAAAAAAGCATTCAAAAAAAATTTGGTTTTCACCCTTTGAATTCTTAATAATTAAGATATTCCTAAAATCTGATCTGTTATTTAAATTTTTACAAAATTTAAAGAATTGTAGAATCCTTAAAAAAATTTTTTAGCAATATAAAACAATTAGAAAACAATCAAATGAATAACATATATATAAATGCGCTGCAATAACGGTGTGATGCAATACGGATGAGTGCTCATATAGCCGACGGTCCCACTATCACGGTACTAGTATGGTGGAGGCCGATAGACCCCGATAGCAGACATCGGGATGGATCGTGTGCGAACGGGCTCACAAAACACATTTTCATATTTCTAGTCCCACATACAAGTTTTAATAACGATTACTGTACGATTCAGATGACAACTTGCCCCGATTCAACACGATACACTTTTTAGAGCACGATGTCACCCGACAGAGTTAAGATGTATGCCGATGAGTCCCGATCGAAACACGTTCGACACCAGGAAGGTAACGATAGAGGGTAGAATAGCCGATTGTATCACAATTGCACTCGATAGAGTAACGAATGCTAACGATTATACACTTCATACCGGATTGCTTATTGATAGAGCCCGATTGCTTCCCGATCACGCACGATTGACCCCGTAGGTGGCGAGGGCGTTTGTGTATTTATTGCCTGGTTTTCTATACAGAGTCAGTTCACTCTCAATCGCTGCCACCCAAACAGCTCTTTTACGATTTTTCTTCGATGCTTTTCTGGTAGTGTTTATTATTATTTTCCTGATTGCTTAGCTGTAATTGCCAGTTGAGCAGCTGGAGTCTTTTCTTCTCTTGTTTATCAAAAGGTCCATCCTGTACCAAGTCTTGAGATAAACTGGTGCTGATCCCATATTTCAGTCCCTACTTATACCAAAATGCCAAGACCGAGAGTATTCTGTGCTGATATCGGGCTCCCATCGGCCTCTATCGGCATCCAACGGTGTAGATCGTATTTCTATCGGCTACAACCAGTTTATCGTAACATCATCGGTAAGACTCGTGTCGACTCCGTATTGGACATCATGGTCTATCGTAACGCTTTCTTTAAGAGATCGGGGGTCTTCCGTGTTTGATGTTTCCCGATTACAACACGATGGACCATGGAAGACTAACCATGTCATACGATGGATTTACGGAAGCTTTACGATGGCTTTACGATCTGGGCCCGATTCAAAAATGGGCCCGATGCGCAAAGATCGAGCCCGAAAAGAAGAAGCTGTTTGTTAAAGTCGGGGCCGTATCCGATTTAGCTCAAACTCGCGAAATTCTGGGGACTTTTCGTCGATCTTCGGGAGAAAGTCCCCGGTGCTTTTACGAACATCGGGATTCATGGCCATTTGTACCCATAGTGAAACATCAGATGTTCAACGGACCAGTCCCATAAGCATAATCATTGTCAAGTCTCATGGGATGTCAGTCTAATTTTTTAAACCTCAAACATGGGAGCCATAGGTAGTAGAAACAATTTGTGTTTTTCCCATCGACGATTATTTTTTTCCCCGGGTGGGTCTTAGGCATTTGATCCGTGCCTTCAGTTTCAAAAATATATATCGGATTAAAAAAAAGGGGAAAAATCATTGTATCCTCGGATCAGATACCCTTCAGATTGCATCATCTCATATACTTTAAAAAAAAACCGGTGGGAGCATGCCCCGAAACCCCTAGCATACATTCAAATTCAGATTTTGCCCCAGGCAGAAAAATTCTGCGGGGGCCTCATGGCACGAAGAGGGTAAAGTCGCTGATTTTTAAAGGTCCAGCCACAAAGATTTCATTTTCATTATTAGTTAGAATACATGAGTGTAAAGAACATTCTGTACGATAATATGTTAAAAGTTATTGTAGTTTGTTTGATATCGGTATTGAAAGTGCAAAAATGTCTCAGGTTGAGAAATGATTGAAGACTTCTCATCCCTTTGCTATGACGTAATCATAGACAAAAACTTGCCGCATATATATCTATTGAACTTCAGTTACTGTAATAATTTCTAAGCTAAATACCAAGATGACAATGAACGAATAAGGGTGTTCATGTGTAGCACAATTAATTAATTTTCATTGTATAAAAAATTATAAGTTATATTATATTTGTCTCATTTGGAACTTACTGGCGGTATATGTAATGAAGAGAGATTCGGGGGGGGGGGTGGGGGCATTATGAAAAAAAAATGTCATTTATGGATGTATTCTAAAATAATTATTTGAAGATATTGACATAATTTACGGTGGCATAGAGGTGACATGCACGCAAAAAAAAATATCTCGAGATTTGAGATATTAAATCGAGGATCTGAGAAAGTAATTCGGATTCGAGATACTTAGTGAGAACTCGAGTTAGTAAGTGTGATTCGAGATATTCAACCAATCTATATTCCGACGATACAAAAGTTGCTTAGGAAGAAAGTTATCTACCCTTACAAAAAAAGCGCCATTTGTATTATGGATCTAAGGACGTTTGCTAAGCGTGAGATTACGCCATGGTATTGAGAAAATGGAAAATAAAAGATAAGGTAACTTAAACTTTTTTAATTCAAAGTTGCTTGAGAGAGTAACATCTCGTGTTTACTTTCAGTTCAGGGGTTGCAGCTGGTTACCAATCATTTAAATTTAACAATACTTATATATAGACATCCATAGAAAGTTACACTCAGCTTGCGATTAATTGCAAATGATGTGCAATTTTTCACTCGACAATGACTTGATAAACAAGGGTTATAGTCTGCTGAGTAATTTACTTTAATGGATGTTGATTGATTAGAAGAGTCGGGAAACCACTTCATACACCATCGTACCCGATTAAATATTTTAAGTAATTAAGATTTTAGTTAAAAGCAATTTAATTCGGAAAAAAAGTAAACACAGAAGGGAGGTGAATGTATTAATTAAATATGTATAACTTTTTATCTTTATTCATCCATTAATTAAAACCATTATGATCAGTAATCATTCAATAAATCATTAGATAGTACTGTATCAATTTAAATGTGTTCATGATGTAAATGGCATGCATGATCTCCAATTTGTTACAAGTTTGTGTGCATTTTAATGTAAATTCGTGCTTGTGGAAAGTTAAGTTTCTTTTGAAATAGATCTATTTAATAAATTTTGTAATTTTTTTTTAACATTTAAATTTTATATGGTATTTGAATTTAATGCATAAACAGTATATTAATGTAAATGTTAATGAATTTTTTAATGAAGGGGTATTTTCAACTGTGAATTTTTCTTATTTTTTTATTAAGTACGTTCTTCGATATATGTCGTAAAAATCTCCCTGGCTGGACCCCTAATTTCCCTGGAAAATCTCAAAATTCTCCCTGGAGACATTACTTGATAAATATGGATGTATGCGATGCGATCACCAGCTCAACCATAGTCCACTTTTGTGTACCGGGAATGTCTCACACGAAAACAGGACTAGAGAGCGGGTAAAAGGTAATTGCGAGAAATACCGTAGAGCGATTCCATCGGTTTTCCGCATGTATTTCTAATTAGGTAGCTAAGATGTGTGTTGACTGTCATTTTTATTTAATTTTTCGTCAGCACTCTGCATGTGCTCTATTATATATGGAAGGCTGGGCCGCAATGCGATTTGCATACATGCGAAATGCGGATTACTAATGCGTTTTGTAATTGCGGGAGATTGCTATGCGAATTGCAAATGCTGTAGGTGTTATGGTTATTGTTTGACACATGTTCTTGTGTGTATTTTATTTATGGTATTAGACTTTTTAGGAAGGGTCTGAGATTGTTGATTTGATCTCACTTTGGAATCTCGGTGTTTCTTGGAGGTGCTCCATAACAACTGGAATTGGTTTATTTGGATTTTATTGTCAATGGCCAGTAAAGAGGCACGTTTTTGTTTGCGAACCGCAAAGTTAGACAAAGTTGAATTATGGTCCCCCGTGCTTGTACGTTTTATAATTTGCTTTTCATGTTAAACATGTTTTTATGCGAGTGTATGTTAATTATCTATTTGTCTAGAAGCGCTGTTTGAGTTATTGGCTTTATTATGGTTTCGCGCGCTTTGTTGCGGACATTAGAGTATCGGACTCCTCGAGTCGGGGTGACGTCATTTGGATTATTTTTAATTGTTTAAGGTGTTTCCTCGTAACCTTTTTGTTTATAGCCAATGTATGGTATTGGTACGGTCCATATTTCGTTTGGTGGGGCCCGATCGACACCCCGATTTCGAGGGATCGGGAGGAAAACATATAAAGACTTTCGCGATGAAAACGTAACGCCATCGTGATACGTTCGTTTGTCTTCTTTGGGCCATCAGTATGGTCTGAATCAATCGGCATAGGCCGACTTTTTAACAAACATGCTTTTCTTTTCGGGCTCGATGTGCTGCATCGGGCCATTTTTGAATCGGGCCAGAATGTAAAGCATGTAAAGCTTCAGTAAATCTTCGTTGACATGGTTAGTCTTCCTTGGTCCATCGTGATGTAATCGGGAAACATAAACCACGGAAGACCCCGATCTCCATAAGGAATGCGTTACGATAGACCATGATGTCAATTCGGAGTCGACACGGAGTCTTACCGATGATGTTACGATAAACTGTGTTGTAGCCGATAGAGATACGATTTACACGTTGGATGGATAGAGGCCGATGGGAGCACGATATCAGCACAGAATACTCTCGGTATTGGCATTTTGGTTTAAGTAGGGACTGAAATATGGGTTCAGCACCAGTTTATCTCAAGGACTTGGTACGGATGACTTTTGATAAACAGAGAAGAGAAAAAAGGATCCAGCTGCTCAACTGGTTATTCAGGCATTTTTTAATATGTTTTCTTTGATTTTTTTTAAATTTTTTTATAGTAGGAAAAATTTTAGGGTTCATCCCTTCAAAAGTTTTGTTTTAAATAGAAAGAAAACAATCAGTTTTTTTGTGATTATTTGAATTTTAAAGAAATTTCATTTTGGTATGAATAATTCAAATTTTTTGATTTTGTCTTATTTGATTGTTTTTTTCCATTTCATGTGAATTAGATTGAGTAAGTAGGGGTTTTTGGGTTGACTAAAGTTTTATTTAGTGGGGCTAGATGGTCTTTTGTCGGGGTGTTTTGGTTCTTTGAATTTAGGATTATTAATTTGTAATTTTCACTGTTTATTTTTTATATTGTATAGGTGCAGTATAGAATTTAAATTTTTTTTTATGTATTTGATTGATTGGGGCAATGATAACCCGATAATTTGGCTTAGTATTTTAGTGGTTATAGTTTTGGGGTTTGTTTGTTTGGGTAAGTTGGTATTTTGGTATACATGAAGTTTCCCGATTGGATTATTAGTGTTTTTTGTTTTTTTGTTTTTTGTTTTTTAAATGTATGGTAAAGGTAAAAATGGTTTGTTAATTTAGGTTTTCAGTTATGGTTAAACCATTGCTGGTTAAGTTTTAATGTTAAGGAGCTTGTAAGTTTTTTTAAAAGTGTAATGTGTAAAGTAAGAACTTGAGTTCACATGGTGAAATTAAAGGAAAGATGTGAGTAAAACAGAAAGAAATTTTTTTTGTAAGTGTATGAAATTGCAAAATAAGTAAAGGTAAATGGGGTGTGATGTTAATTTTTAAAATTTGATCTGTTTAAAAAGAAAAGACTTTTTTTTTTGCTGGGTGAGAAGAATAAATTTTTTTTTTTTTTCTGTGAAGAAATTTAAATTTAAGATTTGGGGGCCCCCGGGGGGAGTGAAAATACTATTTTGCTCAATATTGAAAAATAGTGAGGGTATCCTAAGCATGGTGTCAGGTAACATAATGTTTAGGATTGTGCAAGTTTTTTGTCTTCTTTATCAAAAATTTTGGTAATTTTGAAGTGACCCCCTTTTTTTCAAAAATGTCATTCCCCCGTATAGTGACTTGGGCTTTTTTAAATTTGTTGTTAATGGGAGTGAAAATAAATGATAAAAGTAATTTTGCCTGATAATCTGGTTTTCAGGCCCAATAATAACAGATTTGCAGGGAGAAAATTTTTCAGGGTTAATTATAGTTTTAGCAAAGTTTTAGTGCAATAGCCCACAAAGAAATGAGTGGGCATGTATTTTTTTTGGTTGTACTTTAAAAAAAAAGGCCCCCCCCCAAAGAAAAAAAAACAAAAGTATTATATATCAAGGTGTGTTCAAATGTTTAAGTTTGGTGATGTGAATTTGGTTTTGGGGATTTATTTTTAAAAAGCTTTTAAAAAAAAAAGACAAAAAGATGCAAAAATTGACCCCCATTTTTTGGCCCCACCAAATTTTTGGGGGGAAATAGATTTAGTCGTGTGTATTCTTTTGTTGTTTGTCTGATCTTTTTATAGGTTTTACCTTTTCATTTAAGCTTTTTTTCTTAGCCCCCTGAGCACATGTGTCGGATGAGGGAAGACGGAAGTATTACCCCCCAATTTTTTGTTTTTCCCCCTAGATTTTTTTTCAAAATTAAATTTCGATTTATGAGAAGTTTACTTTTAATATTTTGGGCCAAGTTGGGTTATGTGTATCGTATTAGGTCAAAGGGTTTTGGCCCCTTTTTTTAAAAAGACAGTTTTCATTTGTTTGCAGTTTTCTTTTTTCTTAAGAAATATTTCAAATTTTGAAATGTTTTTAAAAATATTTGCCAAGTTGCTTATGGTGATAAGGATATTGGGTTTAAGATTTATCCTTTTTTTATATTAAAAAGCCGGATTTATTATTTGATTAAGTCTTATTTTTAAAAGAATATTTTCAAATTTATGACAATGTTTTTTTTTTATTTTTGGGCCAAGTTCAATTAGGTGATTGGGTTTTAGGTCGGGTTTATCCCCCTTTTTTAATATTAAAATCCCAAAATTTTCCCGTTTGTTTGCACTTGGATTTTATTTTTTAAAGAATTCTTCAAAATTTAGGGAACTTTTTTTAAAATTTAATTATTGTTGAAAATTGGTTTGGTAGGATTTAAAGCTTTAAATATAAAAAAAGCCATTTTATTACACTTAGCATTTCTTTCTGAAGAAAAATGTTTATACTTTTCTTTCAGCCAAGTTCGTTTTGGGTGATATGTTTTTTGTTAGGAGTTAGATTTTAATGTTTAAATTTGAGTTTAAACCCCATTTCAAAGTTAGTTGACTTAATTTGCACGGCATTGTTTGTTGAGATTTATAAACGCCCTTAAATTATGTATTAAAGTAAACTATTTTTATGTTAGTAATTGTAAGGAATAAAGTCAGTTTTTTGGTAAACTTTTGGGGCCCATCTTGGCTTCTTGTTTTAAGAAAAAATCCCCATTTTTAGATAGGGGGTTAAAATGTTAATCATTGTTTTTTAAATTTTATGCAATTAATGGTGTAAAATATATTTCATGTTGGGTGAACATTAAAATTGGTTTTTTGGGCCCAGTTTCCTTTGGTTTAGATTTTTTTTTATGAAGTTGACTTCAATTTTTTTGAATCTGTTTAGGGTTAAAGATTTCAATTTCGATTGAAAACGCCCTAGTTTCTGAGAATTGTTTGTGTGTAAAATGGGATGTGAGGTTTGGTGTGGGGGTGTTTACCTCCCGCTCAGTGTGGTCATACCCCGTGGTAAATGACGTCATTTTTTAAATAAACATAAAATTTTTGCATTTGATTGAAAAGAAAAAAGTTTAAGTATTTTCTTTTTTCAGGGTTTTTAAAGAGTTAGGATGCGAGCGGAAAATTGTGCCCACATAAGTTCTAAAGTTTCTTTGTAGATGTTTATTATTTCCCAAAAATTGGGAAAACATGTTTGTGTTGCCCAAAAAAATTAGAAACGAAGGTTTTAGAATGTGAGGAAAATGTACATGGGAAAAAAATCATGGAACCCATGGGTTGGGCAAATTTTTTGTTCACATGAGCTATATGATTTAAAATTGATAAGAAAAAAAAATATTACTTTAAATTTTCCCTTTAAATCAGTTTTAAAAATTTGTTTTCGATTAGCTTAGGGAAAGAGTATTTACCCCGTGGTATGGCCCCTTTGGTGGAGAGTTTTGGTGAAAAAGGGGGATTTTTTTCCCCCGCCCTATATGCCTCCATGGTAAGCCCACTCAGTGCCTCCCCGTGGGGACCCCGTCAATGAGGATTTGTGTCCCCAGGTAAAATGTAAGGGGATTCAAGAATTAAAATTTGGTTTTTGGAAAAAGTTAAATATCCAATTTTCTTCCTATTAAAAGAGGGAAAATTTTTCAAAGATTTATATTTGGATAGGGTTGGTTTTTATATGTAGTAATGAAATAGTCCCGACTCTTTTTTTACTTTTATGAGTGGGGCAAAATTTTTCAAGTGAAATTTTTTTAATTTTGTTTTGGGGTCTTTACTGATAGTCAAGTCCACCCTATTCTTATATTATGGAGTGGGGCGAAAATTATTTAAAACAGTTATATTTGATAGGTTTTGTTTTTTTGGGTTTTATAGAGGATGAATAGCAAAGTTCCCTATTTTTACTACAAATGGAGTGGGGCAACTTTATTTAAAAAAAATTTATTGAGGTTTTGTTTTGGGTCTTCAACGTGTTACTGAAAAAGTCAGTTCCCCTATTTTTTACAAAAAGGATGGGGCAAAATTTATTTTTAAAACAAAAATATTTTGTTGGGTTTTGTTTTGGGTTTTAGTAGTACTGAATGTCAAGTTCACCCTATTTCTTGATAATATGGAGGGGGACAAAATTTATTTAAATACTTATATTTTGAAGTTTTGTTTTGGGTTCTTCATCGTAGTTTAATGGAAACTAGTCAGTTCACCTATTTCTACTACATATGGAGTTGGGCAAATTATTTAAATAGTTATATTTGATAGGTTTTGTTTTGGGTCTTCATACGTAGTTATGAAATAGTCAGTCACTCCCCTTTTCTTACTACATATGGAGTGGAACAAAATTTTCTTTCAGTTTTGTTATATTCTGATAGATTTGTTTGGGTCTTCATAACATAGTTACTGAAATTGTCAGCTCACCCCTTAATTTTTATTAAATATGGAAGTTGGGCAACAAAGCAACAAACACAACAAACAACCACAAATACCAAACAAATAAAGCAAACAACAACCAAAGCACACAAAAATATATACCAAACACACAAAACATAAAAAAATTTATTAAATATATATTCTGATTGTTTTGTTTTGGGTCATCATACGTGTTACTGAAATAGTCCAGTTTCAACCATTTTCTTTACCAAATGGAGTTTGGGGCAAAATTTCTTTAATACAATCTTATGTTGATAGGTTTTGTTTTGGGGTTTATATGTGGTTACAGAAATAGTCAGTTCACCTATTTCTTTATAAATGGTGTGGGCAAAAGTTATTTCAATACAATATATTCTGATAGGTTTTGTTTGGGGATCTTATTTTTAGTTACTGAAATAGTCCAGGTTACCTATTTTCTTCTGATATGGAGTTGGGCAAATTTCTTTAATAGTTATATTCTGTTAGGTTTGGTTTTGGGTTAATACGTAGTTGTTACTGGGATATAGTCCAGTTCAACCTATTTCTTGTACCAAATGGAGTGGGGGGACATATTTATTTCATACCATTCATATTCTGATTGGTTTTGTTTTGGGTTTCATATGTAGTTACTGTTTAATAGTTCCAGTTAACCCTTTATTACTTACTACTATGGTGTTGGCAACCAATATTTTTTTAAAAAAGTTATATTTGATAGGTTTTGTTTGGTCTTCTTACATAGTTAATGAAATAGTCAGTTCACCCCTATTCTTACTTGGTATGGAGTTGGGCAAAATAATTTTAAATACAGTATATTCTGATAGGTTTTGTTTTGCGGTTTCATATGTTGTTTTCTGAAATAGTCCAGTTCATCCCCCTATTTCTTACTACATATGGAGTTGGGCAAAATTTATTTAATAGTTATTTTCTGATAGCTTTTGTTTTGGGTCTTTCTTACGTAGTTACTGAAATAGCAAGTTCACCCATATTTCTTATACAAATGGAGTGGGGAATTTATTTAAATAATATTATTTGATAGGTTTTGTTTTGGATTTATTGTAGTTACTGAATAGTCAGTTCACCCTATTTCTTATGCATATGGAGTTGGGCAAATTTCGTTAAATAGTTATATTTGATAGGTTTGTTTTTGGGTCTTCATACTTAGTTACTGATTTAGTCCAGTCCACCACTATTTCTTGCTACAAATGGGTGGGGCCAAATTTTATTTAAATACAATCTTATTTGGTAGGTTGTGTTTTGGGTCTTCATATGTATTTACTGTTTATGTCCAGTTCACCCCTATTTCTTACTAAATATGGAGTTGGGCAAAATTTCTTTAAAAAGTTTATATTAGGATAGTTTTGTTTTGGGTCTTCATACATAGTTACTGATATAGATCAGTTCACCCCCTATTTTTATAGTATTGGAGTTGGGGCAAAAAATTAATTTAAATACAGTCATATATGATAGGTTTTGTTTTGGGTCTTCATATGTAGTTACTGAAAAAGTCGTTTCACCCCCTATTTTTATAATATGGTAGTATGGGCAATATTTCTTTAATTAGTTATATTTGATAGCTTTTGTTTGGGTATTATACGTGTTATGAAATAGTCAGTTCATCCGTATTTCTTACTATTTGGAGTTGGGGCAAAATTCATTTAAATACAGTTATATTGATTAGTTTTGTTTTGGGTCTTCATTACATAGTTATTGAAAATAGTCCAGTTCACCCCCTATTTCTTCCTACTTATGGAGTTTGGGCAATATTCATTTTAAATACAGTCATTATTCTGATTAGCGTTTTGTTTTGGGTGTCAAATTTAGTTATACTGAAATAGTTCCAGTTCACCATATTTCTTACTTATTTAAAGTGGAGGGAAAATTTCTTGTATGCAAGTGAGTTCTGTTTTTTAGTCACTGAGCATAGTCCGGGTTGAGCTTTGGGTTACTTGATTGTCGTCCGGCGTGTCCGTCGTCGTTCAACAATTTTGATGTTTAACACTGAGGCCCATTTTGACTCATCTTCCTAAACTTGGTCAGGGAATGTTTTGTCTTGGTGTATCTTGAACTTTCGAAAATGGGTCAGGTTGAATCAAAAAGTAGGTCAGTAGGTCAAATTAGAAAAAAATTTGTTTACACATAGAGGGCCAATTTTGATCAAATCTTTCAAACTTGGTAGAATGTTTGTCTTGAGGATATTCTTGAAACCTTTCGAAAATGGTGCTGTTGGCTCAAGAAGTAGGTCAGTAGGTCAAATCTTAGAAAAATTCTTGTTTACACTAGAGGCAACAAAATTTTGATCCAATCTTCACTCAAACTTGGTCAGAATGTTTGGTCTGTTGATCTTTGACCTTTGAAAATGGGTCAGGTTGGTCAAATAAGTAGGTCAGTAGGTTCAAAATCTTAGAAAATATCTTGTTTACACACTAGAGGCCACTTTGATCCACATTCTTCCTAAACTTGTAAGAATTGTTTGTCTGGTGTTATCTTGAACCCTCCATTTCGGAAAATGGGTCTGGGTTGGTTCAAAAGTAGGTCAGTAGGTAAAATCTTAGAAAAATCTTGTTTACACACTAGAGGCCAAATTTGATCCAATCTTCTTCAACTTGGTGAATGTTTGTCTTGATGATAATTTGATCCCCTTTCGAAAAATGGGTCAGGTGGGATAAAAAAGTAGGTCAGTAGGTAAATCTTAGAAATATCTTGTTTACACACACTAGAGCACAATTTTGATCAGTCTTCCCTTAAAATTGGTCAGAGTTTGTCTTGATGATATTTTGAACCCTATCGAAAATGGCGGTAGGTTGATCAAAAGGTAGGTCGGTAGGTCAATTCTTTTAGAAAAATTTGTTTACAAATAGAGGCCACTATGTTGATCCAATCTTCTCAAACTTGGTCAGATGTTTGTCTTGATGATATTTGAACCCTTTCGAAAATGGGTGGTTGGAATCAAAAAGTAGGGTCAGTGGTCAAATCTTAGAAAAATTATTGTTTCACACTGAAGGCAAGTTTTGATGCAAATTTCTCAAAATTGGTCAGATTGTTTGTCATGAGATATTCGAACAGTTTGAAAATGGGTGGGGTGGATAGAAATGTAGGTCAGTAGGTCAATTTTAGAAACAATCTTGTTTATATCTGAGGGAAAATTTTTGGTCACAATCATCCTCAAACCTTTGGCAGAATTGTTTGTCTTGATGTTATCTTTTGTGGATGGGGTCAGAAAAATTCCTGAACTTGTTTCACTCGTCATCTTAATGCTAAAGCAATCTGTTTGTACAGCAATGAATGATAGTTTACTTAGGTGAGCGATTAGGGTGCCATCTTGGCCTTGTTTGTGTTTCATTTAATTTGTATGTTTTTTTCCAGCTATTCTTAGATGTCTAAATTCTCAAAAAAGTGGACATTGTTCAGAAATAAAAAGTTAGACAAGATTTCTCTGTGTTCAGGGTTCACAGTTATCAATTTCGGATTGATAACGTCCCTAGTTTCTGAGAAATTGTTGTGTGTGTCAAAATGGGCATGTGACGCGTTGGTGTGGTGTGCCAGCTCCATGCTGCTGTTGTGGTCATACACGTGGTATATGACGTATTTAAAGCTATCGCATTAAGCATATTTTGCATCGATTCGGAAAAGAATATCTGCTTATTATTTCTTTTTTCATGGTTTTAATGCGATTATAAGGCATGCGAAGCGGAAAAATTGTGCACTACATAAGAGTCCTCTGATTTTTTGTCAGATGTTTTTTTATTTTCCAACATTCAGGGAAACATGTTTCGTGTTCGAAAACAAATTTCACTAATCGGAAGGTATTCCTGAATGTGAGGAAAATGTACATTGACTAAAGAATCACTGGATCTAGGTGTAGGGCACAATTTTCTGCTTCACATGAGCTTATGCATTTAAATTGATAAAGTAAAATAATATTACTTAGTTTTTCTTTAATTGTGTAAAAATATGCTTTTAGCTATTAGCTTAGAATGTGTCATATTCCAGTGGTATGGCACCTTGCGTGGCTAGCCTGTTTTGGTGAAAAGGGAGCATTTGTCCTCCCTGCAGTATATAGCTTCATGGTCAAGCCCTATCAGTGCCCTCCTCGTGGCGAACACGTCAACTGAGAACTTTGTGTCCTAGGCTAAACGGTAAGGGCGATTAAGAACTTCTTTGGTTGCTGTAATTGTCTGACTCAGCCACTTTTTCTTCCTACTTGACAAGCAGGGACATATTTCTTCAAATGTATTTATATTGTGATAGGTTTGGGTCTTCATATGAGTTATGAAATAGTTCAGCACTTTTCTTTATAACTATGAAGTGGGCCAAATTTTTTCAATTTGGTGAAATTATTTTTCATATTGTTTTGATTTATTATGAAATAGTAAGTACACCCCTATTTCTTCCTACTTATGGAGTGGGAAGATTTTAATTTAAATACAGTTTAAATTATATTCTGATAGGGTTTTGTTTTGGGTTCTTCATAAGTAGTGGACTGAAAGAGTCAAGTTCTCCCCTATTTTTACTACAAATGGAGTGGGGCAAATTGATTTAAATATTATATTTGATAGGTTTTGTTTGGGTCTTCATTTCGTAGTATGAAAAGTCCAGTTCACCATATTTTTAATACAAATGGAGTGGGGAAAATTTATTTAAATACAATCATTTTTTGATAGTTTTGTTTTGGGACTTATCGTAGTTACTGAAATAGTCAGTTCACCCCCTTTCGTACTTACAAATGGAGTGGGGCAAATTTAGTTTAAATACAATAATATTTGATAGGTTTTGTTTTGGGTTTATATGTAGTTATGAACATAATCCCAGTTCACCTTTTCTTATACATATGGAGGTTGTGGCAAATATTTCTTTAATAGTTATATTATGATAGGTTTTGTTTGGGTCTTCTTCGTAGTTATGAATTAGTTCCAGTTCACCCCTAGTTTACTACTTTGGAGTTGGCAAAATTCACTTTAAATACAGTCATATTCTGATAGTTTTGTTTTGGTCTTCATTGTAGTTATGAAATAGTCTCAGTTCACCCCTATTCTTACTACATTGGAGTTGGGCAAAATTTCTTTAAATTGTTTCTATTTGATAGCTTTTGTTTTGGGTTTCATACGTAGTTACTGAAATGTCAGTTTACCCCTATTTACTTTAACTTACCCTTTTTTAAATGGAGTTGGGCAAAATTCATTTTAATCAGTTATATTTGATAGGTTTTGGTTGGGTTTCATACGTAGTTACTGAAAAATAGTCCAGTTCCTCCCCTATTTCTTACTACTTATGGAGTTGGGCAAAATCATTTAATACAGTTATATTCTGATAGGTTTTCCTTTGGAGTTTATACGTAGTGACGAAATAGGCCATTTCACCCTATTTTTTATTATGGAGTTGGGCAAACTTCATATATATACAGTTTTTTGATCGGTTTTCTTTTGGGTTTTCATACGTAGTTACTGAAATAGTCCAGTTACCCCTATTTCTTAACTACTATGAGTGGGACAAAAAAAAAATTATTTTTTTTATTTGAGTTAATTTTATTCTGATAGGTTTTTGTTTTGGGTCTTATACGTAGTTACTGAAATTAGTCTGTAACTCCTATTTCTTACTACTTATAAAATGGGGGGAAATTTATTTGAGTAAAGTTATTGTCTGATAGGTTTTGTTTTGGATTTCTTACGCAGTTACAGAAATAGTCCAGCTCACCCCTATTTCTTATACTTATAAAATGGGGGAAATTTTATTTGAGTAAAGTTATTTCTGTGGTTTTGTTTTGGGTTTTCATTCGTAGTTTCTGAAATAGTCCAGTTCACCCCTATTTTCTTATATTCATGGAGTTGGGCAAAAATTTCAATTTCAAATTAGTTATATTCTGATAGGTTTTGTTTTGGGTCTTCATACGTTAGTTACTGTATATACCAGTTCACCCTATTATTTACTAATATGGAGAGGGACAAATTTATTTAAATTACGTTATATTCTTGATAAGGTTTTGTTTTGGTGTCTTATTACGTGTTACTGATATTGTCCAGTTTCACCCCTATTGTTTTACTATTTAAATAGTGGGAAATTTTATTTGAGAAAGATATAGTCTGATATGTTAAGTTTTCGGTCTCATAGTAGTTATGAATAGTCAGTACCCTCATTTCCTTATACCATCGAGTTGGGAAATTTATTTAAATAGTATATTCAATAGGTTTTGTTTTGGGTCTTATACGTAGTTACTGAAAGAGTCCAGTTCACCCCTATTTTTACTACATATGGAGTGGGACAAATTTTTATTTGAGTTAAGTTTATTTGTTAGGTTTTTTTTTGAGGTATTCATAGTAGTTACTGAAATAGTCCAGCTCACAACTATTTCTTCTACATATGGAGGGGGACAAAATTTATTTATATTACTTCTATTCTGTTAGGTTTTGTTTTTTGTCTTCATACGTAGTTCTGAAATTGTTCCCCAAGTTCAACCCTTTATGTTTACTACCAAAGGAGTGGGTGAAAATTTATTTAAATACGTTCATTTATTTGATAGGTTTTTGCTTTGCGTCTTGTACGTAGTTACTGAATAGTCCAGTCACTTTTAACTACTACTTTGGAGTTGTTCAATATTCATTAATTACCGTTATATTATGATAGTTTTGTTTTGGGTCTTCATACGTAGTTACTGAAATAGTCCAGTTACCCCCTATTTCTTACTACATTGCGGAGGGGACCAAAAATTTATTTAAATACTTATATTCTGATAGGTTTTGTTTTGGGTTTCCATACGTAGTTATGAAATTGTCATTTACCCCATATTTCTTATACTTATATAATGGTGAATGAAATTTTATTCGTGTAAAAGTTATAGTTGATAGGTTTGTTTTGGTCTTATACGTAGTTATGAAATAGTTCCAGCTCACGCCTAATTTCTTACTATTATAAAATGGGGGGAAGGAAATTTATGTGAGTAAAGTTATGTCTGATAGGTTTTGTTTTGGGTCTATCATAGTAGTTACTGTAATAGTCCAGTTACCATATTTCTTAAGACATATGGAAGTGGGTACAAAATTTTTTTTGAATTATGTTATATTCTGATAGGTTTTGTTTGGGTCTTATACGTAGTTTACTGAAATTGTCCAGTCTGACCCTATTTCTTACTACATATGGAGGGGGGACAACAATTATTTTTAAATACTTATATTCTGATAGGTTTGGTTTTGGGTTTCATACGTAGTTAATGGAAATTGTCAGATACCCTATTTCTTAATTATAAAATAGGGAAATTTTATTGAGTAAGGTATGTCTGATAGTGTTTTGTTTTGTGGTACTCAATTCGTAGTTACTGAATAGTCCAGTTCACCCTCTATTTTCTTCTACTTATGGAGTTGGGCAATTTTATTAAAAGTTATATTTAATAGGTTTTGTTTTGGTCGGTCTCATTCGGTAGTACTGAAATAAGTACGTTCACACACTATTTCTTTCTATCATATGGAGTGGGACAAAATTTTATTTGAGTTAAGTTATATTTGATGATTTTGTTTTGGGGTCGTCATACGTTGTTAATGAAATATCAGCTCACCCCTATTTCTTACTACGTATAAAATGGGGGAAATTTTATTTGTGTAAAGTTATATGTTGTTAGGTTTTTGTTTTGGATCTTCATACGCCCAAAATAAAAGGGTTTATGATATATAAGTTCAGTCACCCCTATTCTTACTTCTTATAAAATGGGGGAAATTTTATTTGTGTAAAGTTATATTGATAGGTTTTGTTTTGGGTTCTTCATTACGTAGTTACTGAAATAAGCCAGTTCACCACTATTTTATTACATATGGAGTGGGACAAACTTTTATTTGATTTAAGTTTAATATTCTGATAGGTTTGTTTTGGGTCTTCTTTCGTAGTTACTGAAATAGTTCCAGCTCACCCCAGATTTTATATGTGGGGGGGACAAATTTATTTAAATACTTCTTTTTGATTGGTTTTGTTTGGGTCTTTATAGTAGGTACTGAAATGTCCAGTTCACCCCTATTTTTACTAATTATGGGAGTTGGGCAAAATTAATTTAATACAGTAATTTTGATACGTTTTGCTTTGGGTCGCATAGTAGGTTATGAAATAGTCCAGTTACCATTATTTCTTACTACTTATGGAGTTGGCATAAATTCATTAAAATACAGTTTATATTCTGATAGGTTTTGTTTTGGGTCTTCATACGTAGTTATGAAAGAGTCAGTTCACCCTATTTTTACTACTTATGGAGTTGGGAATTCATTTAAATACAGTAATATTCTGATAGGTCTTGTTTTGGGTCTTCATACGTGGTTACTGAAATAGTCAGTTTCACCCGTATTTCTTAATACTATGGTGTTGGGCAAAAATTTTCTTTAAATAGTTATATTCTGAGAGCTTTATGTTTTGGTTCTTCATACGCTGTTACTGAAATTGTTCAGTTCACCTTTTCTTACTAATATGGAAGTTGGGCAAAAATTCATTTAAATACAGTTATATATGATGGTTTTGCTTGGGTTTCATACGTTTAGTTATCTGAAATTGTCAGTTACCCCCTATTCTTACTATTATGGTGTTTGGCAAAATTCATTTATTACAGTTTATTTGGATAGGTTTTCTTTGGGTCATCTTAGTATTTATGAAATAGTCCAGTTCACCCTATTTCTTACTATTATGGAGTTGGGAAAATTCATTTAAATACAGTTTTATTCTGATAGGTTTTTTTTGGGTCTTCATAGGAGTTATGGAATAGTCCAGTTCACCCTATTTCTTACTACATAGGGAGTGGGACAAAATTTTATTTGAGTTACTTATATTCAGATAGGTTTTGTTTTGGTCTTCATACGTAGTTACTGAAATAGTTCAGTAAGCCCTATTTCTTATACTTATATAATGGGGGGAAATTTTTTTTTGAGTAAAGTTATAGTCTGTTAGGTTTTGTTATGGAATCTTCATACGCAGTATGAATCAGTCCAGCTCACCCCTATTTCTTACTATTATAAAATGGGGGAAATTTTATTAGAGTAAAGTTATATTCTGATAGGTTTTGTTTGGGTTTTCATTACGTAGTTATGAAATAGTAGTTCACCCCACTTTTTCTTACTACTTATGGAGCGTGCAAAATTCATTTAAATAACGTTATATTATGATAGGTTTTGCTTTGGGTTTCATACGTTGTTACTGAATTGTCCAGTTTCCCTTAATTCTTACTACTTATGGAGTTGGGCAAAATTTCATTTAAATACATGTTATATTCTGATAGGTTTTGTTTTAGGTCTTCATCGTAGTTATGAAATAGTCAGTTCACCCTCTTTCTTAATAACATTGGTGAGGACAAAATTTATTAAATACAGTTATATTTGATGGTTTTGTTTTGGGGTTTCTTCATTCGTAGTTAATGAAAATTGTCAGTTCACACCTTTTTCTTCACTACTTATAAAAGAGGAGGAAATTTTATTTGAGTAAAGTTATAGTTGATATGTTTTGTTTTCGGTCTTTCATTACGTAGTTACTGAACTGAAATAGTCAGTTCCACCTCTTTTTTCTTACTACATATCGAGTTTGGGCCAAAATTTATTTAAATAGTTATATTCTAAATAGGTTTTGTTTTGGGTTTATACGTAGTTACTGAAATAGTCCAGTTCACCCACTATTTTTATTACTTTATGGAGTTGGGACAAATTTTATTTTGAGTTAAGGTATAATTGATAGGTTTTGTTTCGGGTTTCATACGTTGTTTATGAATAGTCAGATACCCCCTATTTCTTACAACATATGAGGGGGAACAAAATTTATTTAAATACTTTTATTCTGATTAGGTTTTGCTTTTTGTCTTTCATAACGTAGTTGTTGTTACTGAAATTGTCAGTTCACCCCCTTATGTTTACTACAAATGGAGTGGGTGAAAATTTATTTAAATACGATCATATTTGATAGGTTTTGCCTTTGGTCTTGTACGTAGTTATGAATTAGTCCAGTTCAACCCTAGTACTTTACTTATTGGTGTTGTTCAAAAATTCATTTTAATACAGTTATATTTGTTAGCTTTGTTTAGGGTCTTCTTAGTAGTTACTGTATATAGTCCTGTTACCCACTATTTCTTACTACATATGGAGGGGGCAAAATTTATTTAAATACTTATATTTGAATTGGTTTTGTTTTGGGTCTTCATACGTAGTTACTGAAATTGTCCAATTACCCACTATTTCTTACTATTATAAATGGTGAAATTTTATTCGAGGTAAAAGTTATAGTTGATAGTTTTGTTTTGGGGTCTTCATACGTAGTTACTGAATTAGTAAGCTCATCGCCCTATTTCTTTAACTTATAAAATGGGGGAATTTTATTTGAGTAAAGTTATAGTTGATAGGTTTTGTTTTGGGTCTTCAAGGTGTTACTGAAATAGTCAGTTCACCCCTATTTCTTAGACATATGGAGTGGGACAAATTTTATAGAATTAAGTTATATCTGATTGGTTTTGTTTTGGGTCTTATACGTAGTTACTGGAATAGTCCAGCTCAGACCCTATATCTTATAATATGGGTGGGGGACGATAGACCCCAAAATTTATTTAAAATACTTATATTCTGATAGGTTTTGTTTTGGGTTCTTCATACGTAGTTACTGAAATTGTCCAGTTCAACCGCTATGTCTTACTACTTATAAAATAGGGGAAATTTTATTGTGTAAAGTTAAAGTCTTGATAGGTTTTGTTTTGGGTACTCTACGTTAGTTAATGAAATAGTTCAGTTCACCCTCTATTTTTTACTATATGGGTTGGGCCAAAATTTTATTTAAATAGTTATATTCTATATTGGTTTGGTTTTGGGTCTTCCATACGTAGTGATGAATAGTTCCAGTTCACACACTATTTCTTATACATATGGGAGTGGGACAAAATTTTATTTGAGTTAAGTTATATTTGATAGATTTTGGTTTTGGGTTCTTACGTAGTTATCTGAATAGTCCAGCTCACCCCTATTTTTACTACTTCTAAAATGGGGGAAATTTTATTTGAGTTAAGCTTATAGTCTGTTAGGTTTTGTTTTGGATTTCATACGAGTTTATGAAAATAGTCAGCTCACCCCTATTTCTTACTACTTTAATATGGGGAAATTTTTTTTGAGTAAAGTTATATTTGAAAATAGGTTTTGTTTTGGGTCATATCGTAGTTACTGAAATAAATCAGTTCACCCACTATTTTTAATACTTATGGAGTGGGTCAAAATTTTATTTGAATTAAGTTATATTATGATAGGTTTTGCTTTTGGGTCTTATAGTAGTTACTGAATTAGTCCAGCTCACCCCCTATTTTTTACTACTATGGGGGGAAAAAATTTATTTAATTCTTCTATTCTGATAGGTTTTGTTTTGGGTTTTAGTAGTTACTGGAAATTGTCCAGTTCACCCTATCTTATAAAAATGGAGTTGGGAAAATTTCTTTTATAGTTATATTCTGATAGGTTTTGTTTTGGGTCTTCATACGTAGGTACTGAAATTGTCCAGTTCACCCTTATTTCTTTCTATTATTGAGTTGGCATAAATTCATTTAAATGCAGTTATATTCATGATTACGTTTTGCTTTGGGTCTTCATAGTAAGTGTATGAAATATCAGTTCACCCATATTCTTATACTTATGGGAGTTGGGCAAAATTTTTTAAATACAGTTTTTTGATTGGTTTTGTTTTGGGTCTTATACGTAGTTACTGAAATGTCCAGTTCACCCCTATGTCTTAACATGGAGTGGGACATAAATTTTATTTGAGTTACATATATTTGATTGGTTTTTTGTTTTGGGTCTTATACGTAGTTATGAAATTAGTCCAGTTAACCCCTATTTTTCTACATATTGGAGGGGGGACAAATTATTTAAATTCTTATATTCTGATAGGTTTGTTTTGGGTCTTCATAGTAGTTACTGAAATTGTTCCAAATTCACCCACTATTTACTTAATCAATTATAAAATGGTGGGAAATTTTATTCGAGTAAAGTTAAGTCATGTTAGGTTTTGTTTTGGGTCTTCATAACGTAGTTACTGATTGTAGTCCAGCTCACCTATTTTTAATACTTATAAAATGGGGGAATTTTATTGGAGTAAAGTTTTAGTCTGATAGGTTTTGTTTTGGGTCTTCTCTTCATCGTGTTACTGAAATAGCCAGTTCACCTTTTTTTTAATATGGGTGGGACAAAATTTTATGAGTTATACTTATATTCTGATTGTTTTGTTTGGGTCTTCCTACGTAGTTACTGAAATAGTCAGCTCACCCCTTTTTTTAATACTGATAAAATGGGGGAAAATTTTATTTGAGTAAAGTTATTGTCTGGATTGGTTTGTTTTGGGGTCTTCATACGTAGTTACTGAACTAGTCCAAGTTACCCCTATTTCTTATACATATTGGGGGGGGACAAAATTTATTTAAATACATATTTTCTGATAGGTTTTGTTTTGGGTCTTCATACGTAGTTATCGAAATTGTCCAGTTCACCCCTATGTCTTATACAATGGAGTGGGCAAATTTATTTTAATACACTTAATATTCTAATAGGTTTAGTTTTGAGGTCTTTCATTATGTTGTACTGGAAATAGTCAGTTACCCTTTGTTTATAAATTATACGTGGGGAAAAATTTCATGTATGCCATTTGAGTTCTTGTTTTTTTTTTGTGTTTCATCTAATTTATGTTATATTTTCTTTCAGTATCTCTAGACCTGTTCAAAGTTCAAAAAGTGGCACACAATGTTAGAAATAAAGTTCAAGAGTTCTCTGTGTACGGGTTCACAGATATCAATTTCGATTGATAAGTCCCCTTGTTTCTGAGCAAGGTGTGTGTGTCAGTCAAAATGGGGCAATGTGAGCGTCTGGTGTGGTGTTGCTTCAGCTCATCTGCATGTGATGGTCATACCACGTGGTATTGAGTCATTTAAAGTAACGCATAAAAGCATATTTTGCATCGATTCGAAAAGAAAATGCTGTAAGTATTTTATTTTTTTTCAGTTTTAATGCGATATAGCGCTTGCGAGCGGGAAAATTGTGCTTACATACGAGCCTAGATTCTTTTGGTCAGATGTTTTATTTATTTCCAAACTTTCGGGAAAATTGTTTCGTGTTTCGCCAATCAAAATTTCACGAAATCGGAAGGTTTTCCCTGAATGTGAGGAAAAACTGTACATCTGACAAAAGAATCATGGATCATATGTGTGGGCACAATTTTTTGCTTCACCATGGTATATGCATTTAAAATGAATAAGAAATAAAATATTACTTTAGTGTTTCCTTCTATATTCAGTGTTAAAAATATGCTTAGCCTTAGCTTGAATGACGTCATATCCACGTGTATGGCACACTGCGCTGGCTAGCCAGTTTATGGTGAAAAGGGAAGCATTTGTCTCCCTGGCCAGTATATAGCCACAACCATGGTCAAGCCTACTCTGTGCTCTCGTGGCGACACAGTCAAATGAGGACCTTTGTGTCCTCAGGCTAAATGTAAGGGTGATCACTAGAAATATTATGGTTGTGAAATTGTCTAATCATACACTTTTTTTCCTACTTACAAAAGCTGGGAAAAATATCTTCAATTGAATTTATATTGTGATAGGTTTTGGGTCTCATTTGTTATGTATATGAAAAGTCAGCACCCTTTTTTTCTATTTGAAGTGGGGCCAAAAATTTTTCAAGTGAAATTATTTTCTCATAGGTTTTTGATCATCTTACTGAAATAGTCTAGTCCACCCCTATTTTTATACTTATGGGAATGGGGCAGAATTTATTTAAACTACAGTTAATTTGGTAGGTTTTGTTTTTGGTTTCATAGTAGTGACTGAAATAGTCAAGTTCACCCCCCTATTTCTTATACAAATGGAGGTTAGTGGGGCAACAAAAATTTATTGTAAAAATTATATTATGATAGGTTTTGTTTTGGGTTTCATAGTAGTTATGAAAAAGTCAGTTCACCCTATATTTACTACAAATGGAATGTGGGCAAATTTATTTAAATACAATCATATTTTGATAGTTTGCTTTTGGGTTCTTCATAAGGTAGTACTGAAATAGTCCAGCTCACCCCCTATTTCTACTACCATTGGGTGGGGTTAAAAATTATTTAAATATTATATTTGACAGGTTTAGTTTTGGGTCTTCATTGTAGTTACTGAATAGTCCAGTTCACCCCTATTTCTTACTACTTATGGTGTTGGGCAAAAATTCATTTAAAATACAGTTATATTTCTGATAGGGTTTTGCTTTGGGTCTTCTTACATTGTTACTGATATATTTCCAGTTCACCCATATTTCTTACTACATATGGAGTAGGGAAAAATTCATTTAATACAGTTATATTTGAGAGGTTTTAGTTTTGGTCTTCATACAGGAGTTACTAAAATAGTCAGTTCCCCCTATTTCTTACTTCATTATGGGTGGGGACAAAATTTTATTGAGTTAACTTATATTTGATAGGTTTTGTTTTGGGTTTCATACGTAGTTATGAAATAGTCCTGATACCCCTATTTATTATACTTATGGAGTTGGGAAATCATTTTAAATCAGTTTTATTTGATAGGTTTTGTTTTGGTCTTATATGTATTTACTGTAATAGTCCGTTCACCCCTTATTTCTTTCTACATATGGAATTGGGCAAAATTTATTTAAATAGGTAATTCTAATGTTTTGTTTTGGGTCTTATACGTTGTTATGATATAGTCAAGTTCACCACTTTTTCTACTACATATGCGAGGGGGACAAAATTTTATTTGAGTTAGTTATTCTGATGGTTTTGTTTTGGGTCTTCATACGTAGTTATGTAATGGTCCAAGCTACCCCTATTTCTCTACTATATGGAGGGGGACATAATTTATTTAAATATTATATTTGATAGGTTTTGTTTTGGGTCTTATACGTAGTTACTTTATTGTCCACTTTCACCCCTATTTCTTACTAAAATGGTTGTGGCAAATTTCTTTAAATACATTCTTATTTTGATAGGTTTTGTTTTGGGTCTTCATAGGTAGTTACAGGAAATAGTCCAGTTCACGCCTATTTTTATTTTCATTTGGAGTATGCGCCAATTTATTTTAAATACTTATATTCTGTTAGTTTTGTTTTGGGTCTTCATACGTAGTTATGAAATAGTCAGTTCACCTTATTTTACTACATATGGAGTTGGGCAAAAATTTCTGTAAATTGTTATATTCTGATAGGTTGTTTTGGGTCTTATACGTAGTTACTGAAATATAGTCAGTTCACCCTATTTCGTATAATGATGGAGTTGAGGGCAAAATTTATTAAAAATACTTATATTCTGATAGGTTTTTGTTTTGGTGTCTACATAAAGTAGTTACTGATATAGTCAGTTCACCCATATTTTTACTACTTATGGAGTGGGAAAAATTTTATTTGAGTTAAGTTTTTTTTGATAGGTTTTGTTTTGGGTTTCTACGTAGTTATGAAATAGTCCAGCTCACCCCCTATTTCTTTATTTATATAATGGGCCGAAATTTCTTTTTGAGTTAAAGTTATAGTCTGATAGGTTTTGTTTTGGGTCTTCATTAGTGTTATGAAATAGTCCAGTTCACCCCTTTTTCTTCGTACATATGGTGTTGGCAAAATTTTTAAATAGTTATATTCTGATGAGGTTTTGTTTTTGGGTCTTCATAGTAGTTACGGAAATCGTCCAGCTCACCCCTATTTTTTACTACTTATAAAAATGGTGCGAGATTTTATTTCTTGAGTAAAGTTATAGTCTGATAGGTTTTGTTTTGGGTCTTCATAGTACGTAGTTACTGATATAGCCAGTTCACCCCCTATTTTTACTCAAATGGAGTGGGGCAAAATTTAATTTGTATACAATCATATTTTGATATAGGTTTGTTTTGGGATCTTAATAATGTAGTTACAGAAATTGTCAGTTCCACCCCCTATTTGTTACTTCATATGGAGTTGGGCAAAATTTATTTTAATACTTTATATTCTGATGGTTTTGTTTGGGGTTTATTACGGTAGTTACTGAAATAGTCCGTTCACCCTATTTTTACTACAAATGGTGGGGCAAAATTTATTTAAATAAATATATTTCTGTAGGTTTTGTTATGGGTCTTCATAATTGGTCATGAAATTGTCCAGTTAACCTTATTTTTAATAACAATGGAAGTGGGGCAAAATTTATGTAACTACAGTTATATTCTGATAGGTTTTTTGTTTTGGGTCTTCATCGTTGTTATGAAATTAGTCCAGTTCACCCCCTATTTCTTACTACATTGGAGTTGGGCAACAATTTTTTATTGATATATTTGATAGGTTTTGTTTTCGGTTCTTCATACGTAGTTATGAAATAGTCCATGTTTCACCACTATTTCTTTACTACATTGGAGTGGGATGAAATTTGTATTTGAGTTAAGTTATATTCTGATAGGTTTTTTTTGGGGTCTTATACGTAGTTATGAAAATTAGGGTTTCCTCCTTTTCTGCTCCTTTTTTCCTCTTTTTTTTCTTTCCTTCCTTTGTTCCATTTTTTTTTTATTTTTCTTTTTCCAGTCTCCTCTTTTTTTTTTTTTTTTTTTTTCCAGCCTCAACCTATTCTTCTACTATGGAGTGGGAGAAAATTTTATTTGAGTTAGGTTATATTTTGATGGTTTTGTTTGTGGGTCTTCATAACGTAGATTTGATATTGTCCGTTCTTCACCCTATTTTCTTACACATATTGGAGGGGGGCAAAATTTATTTAAATTCAATACATTTTTGATAGGTTTGTGTTTTGGGTCTTCTTAGGTAGTTACTGAATAGTTCCGTTCACTCCCTAGTTGTTATATATGGAGTTGGGCAAAATTTCTTTAAATAGTTATATTCTGATAGGTTTTGTTTTGGGATCTTCATTACGTAGTTACTGAAAATAGTCCAGTTCACCCTATTAGTACTATATTGGAGTTGGGCAAAATTTATTTAAATACTTATTTTCTGATAGGTTTTGTTTTGGGTCTTCATAAGTAGTTACTGTATAGTAAGTTCACCCCTTATTTCTTATAATATGGAGTGGGACAAAATTTTATTTGAGTATGTTTTATACTGATAGGTTTGTTTTTGGGTCTTCATACGTGTTATGAAATAGTCCAGCTCACCTATTTTTGACTACTTATAAAATGGCGAATAGTTTATTTGAGTAAGTCATTAGTCGATAGGTTTTGTTTTGGGTTTCCATACGTAGTTACTGAATGTCAGTTCACCCCCTTTTTCTTACTACTATGGAGTTGGGCAAAATTTCTTTAAATAGTTATTTTGATAGGTTTTGTTTTGGGTCTCTACGTAGTTACTGAAAAGTCCAGCTCACCCCCTATTTTTACTAATTTAAAATGGGAGAAAATTTTTATTTGAGTAATTTATAGTATGATAGGTTTTGTTTTGGGTCTTCATACGTAAGTAATGATATAGTCATGTTTCACCCTATTTCTTACTACTAATGGAGTGGGGCAAAATTAATTTAAATACAATCTCATTTTGATAGGTTTTGTTTTGGGGTTCTTCATATGTAGTTACAGAAATAGTCCAGTTCACCCCTATTTGTTACTAATATGGAGTTGGCAAAAATTTATTTAAATATTATATTTGATAGGTTTTGTTTTGTGGTCTTCATACGTAGTTACTGAACTAGTCCAGTTTCACCCTATTGCTTTACTAAACTGGAGTGGGCATAAATTTATTTAAATACAATATTATTTTGAATAGGTTTTGTTTGGGGTTTATAATAGTTACTGAAAATAGTCTCAGTTCACCCCTTATTTCTTATACAAATGGATGGGGCAAATTTATTTAAACTACTGTATATCTGTAGGTTTTGTTTTGGGTCTTCATACGTAGTTACTGAAATAGTCAGTTCAACCCTTTTCTTACTAAATGGAGTTGGGCAAATTTTTATTATGATATATTTGATAGGTTTTGTTTTGGTTCTTCTCGTCGTACTGAAATAGTCCAGTCACCCCTATTTCTATACTTATGGTATGGGAAGAAAATTTTATTTGAGTTAAGTTATATTCTGATAGGTTTTTTTTGGGGTCTTATACGTAGTTATTTGAAATAGTACAGTCAACCACCTATTTCTTAACATATGGAGTGGGAGAAAAATTAATTTGAGTTAAGTTAATTTGATAGGTTTTGTTTTGGGGGTCTTTCATAAGTAGTTACTGAAATAGTCCAGTTCACCTATTTTACTACAAATGGTAGGTGGGGGCAAAATTTATTTATAATACAATCATATTCGATAGGTTGTGTTTTGGGTCTTAATAGGTAGTTATGATAGTCCAGTTCACCCCCTAATTTTCTTACGACAATGATTTGGCAAAATTCCTTTAAATAGTTATATTCTGATAGGTTTTGTTTTGGGTATTCATAACCTAGTTATGAAATAGTCTGTTCACGTATTTTTACAATCTTGGGAGTTGGGCAAATTCATTTAAATACAGTTATATTTGATGGTTTTGTTTTGGGTCTTCATACGTAGTTTGAAATAGTCCAGTCTCCCGTATTTCATATATTATGGAGTTGGGCTAAATTCATTCAAATACAGTTATAGTCTGATAGGTTTTGTTTTGGGTCTTCATAGTAGTTACTGAATTTGTCCAGTTCCCACCTATTTCTTACTATTATGGGGGGGAGTTCGGCAAAATTCATTTAAATACAGTTATATTCCATAGTTTGTTTTGGGTTTCCATATGAGTTACTGATATGACCAGTTCACCCCCTATTTCTTACTTATTATTAAGGTGGAGGAAAATTTCATGTATGCATTTGAGTTCTTGTTTTTTTTTGTGTTTCATTTATTTTGTTATATTTTCTTTCCAGCTATCTCATAGACTGTCAAAAGTCTACAAAAAGTGGCACACAATGTTCAGAAAATAAAAGTTCAGAGTTCTCTGTGTTTCAGGGTTCACAGATATCAATTTCTGATTGATAACGTCCCCTGGTTTCTGAGCAATTGTGTGTGGTCAAAATGGGCATGTGACGGGTTGGTTGTGGTGTGCTTCAGCTCTCTGTGCAGTGTGGTCATACCAGTGGTATATGACGTCTTTAAAGCTAACGCATATAATGCTTTTTGCTTCGATTCGAAAAGAAAAATGCTTTATGTATTTTCTTTTTCAGTTTTAATGCGATATAGCTCTTGCGAAGCGGAAATTTGTGCACTAATAAGAGTCCTAATGATTCTGTTGTCAGATGTTTATTATTTCCTTACATTCGGTGGAAAACATGTTTCGTGTTCGCAACAAAAAATTTCACGAACTCGGAAGGTTATCTGAATGTGAGGAAATAACTGTACATCTGACAAAAAGAATCACTGGAACCTATGTGTGGGCACAATTTTATGCTTCACATGAGGCTATATGATTTAAAATTGATTAAAGAATAAAATACTTACTTTGGTTTTCCTTCTAAATCAAGTTGTAAAAAATTGCTTTAAGATTAGCTTAGAATGACGTCTATACCTCGTGGTATGGCACACTGCGCTGGCTATGCCAGTTTTGTGAAAAGGGAGCATTTGTCTCTGCAGTATATAGCCTCAACCATGGTCAAGCCATATCAGTGCTATCGTGGGCGACACACGTCAAGGGGGACCTTTGTGTCCTCAGGTTAATGTAAGGGCGATTACAAGAAACTATATATGGTTTTGCTGAAATTGTTAAACTCATCACTTTTTATGCCTACTTAAAAGCAGGGGAAAATGTCCTGCAAATGAATTTATATTGTGATTGGTTTTGGGTCTTCATATGTAGTTATGAAATAGTCCAGCACTCCCTATTTTTTATATTTTGAAGTGGGGCAAATTTTTCAAGTGAAAATTTATTTTTAATATGTTTGGATCGTCTTTCTGAAATTGTAAAGTCCACCCTATTTTTACTACTTATGGAGTGGGGCAGAATTTATTTAAATAAGTTTATTTTTGGTAGGTTTTGTTTTTGGTCTTCATCGGTAGTGACTGAATAGTCAAGTTCACCCCCTATTTCTTACTACAAATGGAGTGGGGCAAATTTATTTAATACTTCGTATATTTGATAGGTTTTGTTTTGGGTCTTCATAAGTAGTTACTGAAAAAGGCAGTTACCCCTATTTTTCTTACTACTAATGGAGTGGGGCAAAATTTATTTAAATACAATCATATTTTTATAGTTTTTGTTTTGGGTCTTATACGTAGTTATGAAATAGTCAGCTCAACCCATATTTCTTATAATTTGGAGGGTTCAACATTTATTTAAAATACTTATATTCTGATGGGTTTTTGTTTTGGGTCTTACATACGTAGTGAATGGAAATAGTCAAGTTCACCCCTATTTCTTACTACAAATGGAGTGGGGCAAAATTTATTTAATACTTATATCTGATAGGGGTTTGTTTTGTGGTTTCATCGTAGTTACTGAAAAAGTCAGTTCACCCCCCTATTTCTTACTACAATGGAGTGGGGCAAAAATTTATTCTAAATTCAATCATATTTTGATAGTTTTTGTTTTGGGGTCTTATAGTAGTTACTGAAATATAGTCAGTTAACCCCCTATTTCTTATACATATGTGGGGTTCAAAATTTATTTAAATACTTATATTTGATAGGTTTTGTTATTGGGTCTTAATACGAGTTACTGAAATAGTCCCAGATTCACCCCTATTTCTTACTTACTTATGGAGTTGGGCAAAAATCATTTATATTACAGTTTATTCTGTTAGTTTTGTTTGGTTTCATACGTAGTTACTGAAATAGTAGTTACCCCCTATTTCTTATATTATGGAGTTGGGCAAAATCATTTAAATACAGTTATATTCTGATAGGTTTTGTTTTGGGTCTTCATACGTAGATTTTAAATTAGTTCCAGTTCACCCTATTTCTTATATATGAGTGGGACAAAATTTTATTTGAGTTAAAATTATATTCTGATTGGTTTTGTTTTGGGTCTTCAACGTAGTTATGAAATAGTTCAGCTCACCCCCTAATTCTTAATTACATTATGGAGTTGGGCCAAATTCATTTTAATTACAGTTATATTTGATAGGTTTTGTTTATGGTCTTTATGTAGTTACTGAACTAGTCCTGTTCACCCCTTATTTCTTACTCATATGGATTTGGGCAAATTTATTGATTAGTTATCATTCTAATGGTTGTGTTTTGGGTATTCATACGTTGTATTACTGAAATAGTCAAGTTCACCTTATTTTTATATTATGGAGGGGGACAAATTTTATTTTGAGTTAAGTTATTTTTGATGGTTTTGGTTTGGGTATTCATACGTGTTTATGAAATAGCCAGTCTACCCCCTATTTCTTACTACATATGGAGGGGGACAAAATTTATTTACATACTTATATTCTGATAGGTTTTGTTTTGGGTATTCAATACGTAGTTACTGAAATGGTCCACTTCACCCCCTTATTTCTTACTACAAATGGAGTTGTGCAAAATTTCATTAAAATACAATCATATTTTGATAGGTTTTGTTTTGGGTCTTCATTTGTGTTACTGAAATAGCCTGTTCACGCCTATTTTACTACATATGGAGTTGGCCAAAATTTATTTAAATACTTATATTCTGATTGGTGTTGTTGGGGTCTTCATAGTAGTTATGAAATAGTCCAGTTACCTATTTCTTATACAAATGGAGTTGGGCAAAAATTTTCTATAAATTGTTATATTCTGATAGGTTTTGTTTTGGGTATTCATACGTAGTTACTGAAATAGTCCAGTTCTCCCTATTGTTCTTACTAAATATGAGTTGGGCAAAATTTATTTAAATATTATATTCTGATAGGTTTTTGTTTGGGGTCTTCATACGTAGTTACTGAAATAGTCCAGTTCACCCCCTATTTCTTCTTACTTATGGGTGGGGACAAAATTTTATTTGATGTTAAGTTTGATTCTGATTAGGTTTTGTTTGGGTTTCATACGTAGTTTACTGAAATAGTCCAGCTCAACCCTATTTCTTTACTACTTATAGATGGGCGAAATTTTATATGAGTAAAGTTAAGTCTGATAGGTTTTGTTTTGGGTCTTCATACGTAGTTAATGAAATAGTCAGTATACCCCTTTTTCTTACTACATATTCGGTGTTGGGCAAAATTTCTTTAAATAGTTATAATTTGATAAGTTTTGTTTTGGGTCTTATACGTAGTTACTGAAATTGTCCAGCTCACCCTTTTCTTACTACTTATAAAATGGGCGAATATTTTATTTGAGTAAATTTATAGTCTGATAGGTTTTGTTTTGGGGTTCTGATCGTAGTTACTGTATAGTCAGTTCACCCTATTTTCTTATACAATGGAGTGGGGCGCAAAATTAATTAAATACAACATATTTTGATAGGTTTTGTTTTGGGTTTTATGTAGTTACAGGAAATAGTACCAGAGTCACCCCTATTGTTACTACATATGGAAGTTGGGCAAAATATATTTTTAAATAATTATATTGGATATGTTTAGTTTTGGGTCTTCATTACGTAGTTACTGAAATAGTCCAGGTTCAACCCTGATTTATTATTCATATGGGTTGGGCAAAATCATTTAAATACAATCTATTTGATTGGTTTTTTGTTTTGGTCTTCATATGTAGTTACTGAAATAGGTCCAGTTCACCCCTATTTCTTACTACATGGAGTTGGCCAATTCATCATCAAATTTATAATCTTCCATAAATATTCCTTGAGGCACCGAAGATGTTGTTTGCAAGTACTCAATCGATACAACTTTAATCTGAAAGGGCTATTCCCCGATGATGTTTCAAATTCGGTGAAGATCCAGGGCACCTTAGCCTATATATCAGAGGTTCCCCCGAGCTTTCCACGAACATGTAATTCAAGGACGAATCCTCAGTGAGCCTTCAAACGACCAATCCCCAATTCCTTTCACTCAGCCATTTCTCGGGTGGCGATAATGTTTGCCATTGGGTCAGCTTTTACAGCTGAATGCTGAGGACAGCTGTGTCAACCTTAAGTAGACTGAGTGTTTAATCAAATATTTGATTGTTCAAATGCACGTTAGTAAAACATTCATATATAATGGGTCCGTTTATATGGGGTTGTTTTGGACTAGTCTCTCACCCAGTTGGTATGTTTGACCTATTTGGCCACTTTCATTTTTTCCCGCGCTTGGGGTTCTATTTTTAGATTTATTTCAGTTTGAAGGATTTCACCATAAATTCTCGCAAACTGCCAATGTTATTTAGTCTATACAACTGTTGATCGTGATAGGCTCTACTCTTTTACTTAGTGCTGTTTCGTAACCTGGCGCAAATGCGACACACGTTTTTTTGAGTAAATTTTATATTGATGGCTTATTAAAACGTAATGATTATTAATACGAAGAGTGAGAGCGATACTAGGCTAAGTGATTTAACTGCGCATTTGGTTAGGATGCGATCGCCATTTCCACAGTCATGCACCAACTGTATTTACTTCTTCCGCTAGATGAATAATGTACGGGGGCTTTATTCAGAGTACATGTTCAGACTCGAGAAAGGATAGTTTTTCTGTATTTTTGTTGATCTATAATGTCATGTATGGAAATGGAATGATTAAATGAATTAAAAAAAAGCTGGTCCATTGTTATTTACGAAGTGTTTGGGTTTTTAAATTTAGGGTTAAATAATCCAGGTAATCACCCAAAACAGTGAAAATGTACTCTCGCCTTTATCTAGAAATTTCCCAAAAAAACCTAAATATAACAGAGAAAAAGTAGTAATTTTCACTGATATTCAATATTAAAAGGTAAGAATACAATTATTGAAAAATTTATCTTTCTTTATATGTGAAAAATGTTTTTATACTGTATCTTTCTAAGCAAAAATTGACGGGTGATCTGTATGATGATAGTGATTATTTGGATGAATATTCGAGATTAAGTTTCATGTAGAGGATTTAGGTGGACCAAATTTTGAATTTTCGTTCCCGAATATTATTTATTTTTTATTTGCAAGCTAAGGCTTACAGTAAAACAGAACGAGCTGGGATAAAGATTTACAACTTAAATTTTTTTTTAACCGGGTGTTTCTAAGCATAAAGTCGACTTTTTTTATTGAAATTGTGTTTTTCGTTTCTTTCAAAAAGAGAAACTCGAAAAAAAAATTGTTTAAAGTTTTATTTTCATTAGGTATGTTCTTCTTATTTTTAGGCCAGGGGATGTGATTATTTTGGGAAAGGTTTTTAAAATTGATTTGCAGCAGTATTGTTTTGGTTAATTTTCAATCAAAGGGTAAGAGATTAAAACTGTTCAAAAGGGATTTTGCGGTTTTATCGCCCAAATGATATATTTTTTTCCCGGAAAAAATCAGACGAAAACCCTTTTTAAAACGTTGGCGTTGATGGAAGTTTTATTGAAAAAAAAAAATGACAGTGAATCAACCCCCTTTTAAAAGCGTTCAAAAAGTAAAAAACAATGTTTTCACTGCTAAACACAGTTTTATTCGCCCGTCATTTGTTTTTTCTCCGTAGATATAGCACGATAGGGTGGCATGAAAATCAGAGATTTTTATTGTCCAAAAAAGTGAAAGAAAATTCAAATGGAGATTAGTTAGTAAATTAAAAATCGTTGATTTCACATGGGAAAAAATTTACTTGTGACTACACTTCATGTTATTTTTTTTCTTTTCTCTTCTTTCAGTTTAAAAGTTTATGCCCAAAAATTTTTGAGCCAATTTGTCCAAAAAGTTTTGTTTTTTAGTCATTAAGCATACTTTTCATGTCGTTTATTTAAGTAATTGTGACCATGTTTTCACAGAAAAATCATTTGATGTCCATTTTGTTTAAAAATTTCTAATTTTAGTTTAACCCTTTTTTTGCAATTCGTTTTTTTTTTTTCGATTATTGTCCATGTTAAAATTTTTAATTTTTTTTAGTTGCTCCATTATAATTATTAGGGCCCAGGAGCTATGAACTTAAAAATTGCATTAACATCGATTTTAAAGAGAAGGAAAAATTAAAAAAACCAAAATTTTTTTGGGGCTCTTATTCATGATTTCCCGTATTTTACAATGTAATGTTAAAAAGTAAAAATTTTTTAACCCAGGGGGTTTTTTTTAAAAAAAAATTTTTAAACCCCCCGGGTTTTTTTTGTATAAAACAGAAAAAACCACGGGGTTTAAATTTTTAAACCCTGATTTTTTTTTTAACCCTTTTGGGGTTTAAAAAACCCCAATTTTTAAAACCTTCCCCTCAAAAATCCTTCATGGGGGACTGTAAAAAGACAAAGCTATATGATCTAAAAAATAAAAGGGGAAAAACCCTCGAGGAAAAAAAAAAAAATTTTCCCCAGTAATTTTTAAAGACATTTAAACCCGAACGGGGTGAAAGAAAACGGCGGGGGGTTTTGAAACCAAACACTCAAGCGGGGGGTGATTATAGTTCGAAAAGTATGGGAGGGAAATAGGGGAAGGGCGATCAGGGGGGCGGTTTTTTGGGGTTTTTTTGAGGCGGTGGAGGAGGGAAAGGGGGAAATGGAGGAAATAACGAAAAGGGAAAAAAAAAATTTTTCCCCCCCAAAATAAAATTTATGGGGGCCGGCGGGGCCCCCCCCCTTTTCCCGCTAGGAAAACTATCAACAGGTTTCTTTTAATTTTTTTACCCCCCCTTTTTTTTTAGCATCAAAAGGGGCCCTTTAGTTGACTCATCGTCCTAAACTTAAAAAGGAAAAAATTAAAATTTATTTACAATTTTTGTAAAATACCCAAAAATTTGGTCTAAAATTTTTTGTTGCCCCCGCAAATGATTTAAAATATCGCTTATATTTTTAACCCCTTCCCCTCCCCCAGCCAAAATGCAATTTTTAAAAAAAAAAATTTTTTAAAAAAGATATTCGGCTAGGGGGAAAGAGAAACGAGTTTTTCCCGACTTTAAAACATTCCCCAAAAAACGGCCAAAAAACCGCCCCCACAACAAATTTAGTACGCTCTTGAAATATTTCATTTTTTTTTCAAAAAAAAATTTATTTTAACGGGAAAACAAAAAATTATATTTTGGAAAAAAAGGTTTTTTTTTGAAAATTTTTTTATATATTATTGTAGGCCCCAAATTTTGGGTTTAAACCCCCTTATTAGTGTTTTTTTTTTGGGGGAATTAAATTTTTTTTGAGGGGGATTGGGGAGGCGGAAAAATTCAAAAACATAGGAAAATTTAAAAGGGGTTTTTTATTCATAACAGGTGGTTTTTTTTTAAATTTTTTTAAAAAATTTTTAAAAAATGGGTTTTCCCCAAAATTTTATGGAAAAAGGGTTGTATTTAACTTACTAAAAAAACCCCTTTTTGGGGGGCAATCAAAAAGAAAGTAAAAACACCCAAAGGGTTTTATATATACAAGCGCCCCCCCCTTTTTTTCGTAAAATTTTTAGTCCTAACAGGGGTTAAACCCAAAAAACCGGGGGTTTTTTTAAAATTTAGTTTTGGGGAATTTTTTCCCCCGTTAAGGGACTTTTAAAAATTGGGTTTTTTAAAATGCGATTGGGAAAACGAAAAATTTTAAGCCCCCGAAAAAAAAAAAAATCGTTAATAGCCCCCTTTTTTTTTTATTTTTCTGTTTAAATTTGGTCCCCCAAGAGCGGTAACCCAAAAGGGAAAATCAATCCTTTCTTTTGGAAAAAATTTTTTTAAAATTAAAATTTTAAAGTCTTTCCTTTTGTTTTTTTTTTTTCATTTACTTTTTTCCCTTTTTGGAAATTTTTTTCCCTTAAAATCTTTGTCCCGGGGGGTTTAAATTTTTCCAAAAGGGGAAATTTAGCAATATTTTAATAAGGGATATATTAAAAGGGTTAATAAGCTGTTTATTGCATTTTAAAAAAATGAAAGTTTGTACAAGGGGGAAATTCTTTTGGGGAAAATGTTTTAAATGAAACTTTCAGAAAGGTAGGGGGAAAAAATTTTTAACTTTTTTTAAATTTTAAAAAAAAAAAAAATAAATTTTAAAATTTAAAAAAAAAAAAAATTTAAAAAAACAAAAAAATAAAAGAAAAAAAATTTATTATGTAAACCTTTTTTTAAAAAGTATATAAAAAGAATATAAATTTTCAATTTCATTTAAAAATAAAAAAAAAAGTAATAATTTTAATTTTTAAAAAAAAAGATAAACACTTTTTTTATTTTTTTAATTTTCCCAAAAATTTTTAAAAAGATTTTTTTTCATTTTTTTTTTCCCTTTTTTGGGGGTTTAAAATTTTTTTTTTTTTAAAAACCAAAAATTTAAGGAAAAAAAAAAATTTCCCCTTTTTGGTCGTCCAAAAGCCCCTTTTTTTTTAAACAACGACCCAATTTTTTTTTTTACCTTTCCCCCTTTTTATAAAATAAAATTTTTTCCCTTTTTTTTACCTTTCTTTTCATGTAAAAAAAATAAAAAAAAAAAAAAAAAAAAAAAAAAAAAAAAAATCCAAAAAAACCAAAACCAAACCCTTTCCCTCCTTTAAAAAAAAAAAATTGGGGCTGGAAAAAACCCTTAAAAATTTTTCCCCCAAAAATTTTTTTGTTTTTTTTTGTTTTTTTTTTCTGGCTTAATTCAAAATCTAAAAAGGGGACCCATGTTTTAAAAATAAGTAACAAGTTTTAATTTTAAAATTTTAATAATAATTTCATTTTTTTAACTAACCAAAAAATTTTGATGTGAAAAAACAAAAAATTTTAAAACACCCAGCACTTTTTTTTTTGTTTTTGTTTGAACAAAATATAGATTTTCCCTCTCTTTCTCCTCGCATTTACAATAAATACTGTTTAAACTTGATTGTTTAAAAAAAATTTCCTTTACATCATTAAATTTAATAAAAATTTCCCCTGCAAATGCAAAAAAAGGTTATTTAAAATTTTTAAATGCAGAGTAAAGGGCAGCATCCATTTAACTTGGAAAAAATGCTATTTTATCACTTCTATAAAGGCTTGAAATTTACTAGATCCTAAAAAATTTAATATACCTTAATCATCTGGGTTTTTTTACCTTAAAAAAACAAAAAATTAAAAAATTTTTTAACTATTTTCATATAAGTTGAGAAACCCCGGAAATTAAATTTAAGTGCAGAAGCACCATCGGGAGGGGAAATCTTGCCAATTTAAAAATTCAACCAAATTTACGGGTTTTTTTTTTTTTTTCCTCATATGTACCTGCCCCCCTTCCAAATTTTTTTCCCTCAGGGTTTTTAATTACCTACCTCCCAAATAAATGACTCTTTAATAGTACATTCATAAAACTAATTTTTTTTCTAAAAAAAAACTTTTTTGAAAAAAAAAAAACAAAATAACTTTTGTTTTATTTTAAACCATTAAAAATTTTTATATAACTTACCTTAATTTAGGGTTTTAATTTGCTATAATGTTTCCATTATCTACAAAATTTTTACAAAAAAAAAAAGACAAAGGGTCTATGATTTTTTTGGCATGAAATAATTTTTGATGAAAATTCTTAATATCATGATCAAAAATTTAAATTGACAAATGTTATGATTATACAAATTTTTTTTAAATTTCCCTTTTTACTGTTACAGAACACAACAAAAAACCACTAAAGCGGCCCCAAAATCGCACTGAAAGGGTAGGTTAATTTGATAATTGAAGTGCTCAGGCTATCCATTTTTGGCTGGTAAAAAATAGTTTTTGGGAGTGTTTAAAATTTTAAAGAAAACAACATAAAATTGCCATTTTTTTTAAACGTTCATAGATATTCATAAAATGAAATTTTTTTTATTTTCAAATATTTATAATGAAATCCACAATGTTTTTTTAAACTTTACTGATTTTAAATTTAAATTTAAAACAAATTATTTGCAAAATTTTCAGTAAGAGAGGGGTTTTTTTCCCCAAAACTACTCATATATCCCAAAAATTTTTTGAGAAAAAGAGTAAAACCCTTATCATCTTAAAAAGGGAACAACTCCCTAATTTCAAAATATTCATCCCTTTTCATTATACAATAAAAAAAAAAATTTAGTTTAATAATTTTTTCATTTTTTTATTTCTTTTTTATCATAATGTAAAAAAATTTTTTAAAAATTTTGGAAAAATAGTTCTAACCAATTTTTGTATTTTTAAAACAATACAGGGTTTTTAAAATTTTTTCCCCGGGAAAGAAGGAAAAGGAGTATCAAGGACCCCAAAGTAAATTCTTGAAGGTGCTGTAAAACTTCAAACATTCAGTTTAAATGCTGCCAGGCATAATTAAGACTTTTCAAAAGTCAACCAGTTAGGGGAAACAAAATGTACAAAAAGAAATGTGCAGAAGATTGGGCAATGAAATTTTTCAAAAATTTTTACATTAAAATTTCTGTGAGTCCAAATTAAACAGCTGCCATTAAGCATCAAAGAATCTCCTTAAAGCATAAATATTTATTTCTTCTCTTTAAATGGAAAAACCGTTTAAAAACATTCGGGTGAAATTAGAAATGTTTATTTAAAATTTTCACAAAAATTAATAAAAAGCCAAACAAAATTTTTTCAAAAAAAAAAGAAAGAAACAATTTGGATAAAAAACACCAAAAAATTTAAAATTTTTCAATTTTAAATGCAAAAATATCTAATACAAAAAAAAAATAGCATCAAACATGTGTTTTTTGTTTTCCTTTTTTTTAAAAATAATGGCAGTCTTTGAACCTTTTTTTTTTTCAATACTGAAAATTGACACCCACTTGGCCCTGAGGGCCCTTGCCTTCCGGGCTCCCCTTTTGCTGGGGATCCATGCCCCTGGGCTGGTCTTCAGTCGGGTCATCCAGGTGGGGTTTCCTTCCATAGGAGGGACCCCTTGTCAGAAACCGCCATCCACAACAATGGGGCTAACCTTTGCGGGCCTCACCCCTCACCGGGATAAATTATTTTTTTTAAATGCTGTTAACTGTCATATAATTAATTATTTCATACTGATGTTAAAACAATTTTTTTTTTAAAAACCTAATTCTTTGAGATATATAAAAGCCATGAGGAAAAAGAAAATACATAAAAACGAACTGCTTTAAATTTCCCAAAATTTTTTTAACCCAAAAAAATTTTTTTTAAAAAAACCCTTTGTAAAATTTAAAAAAAAATTGTACAAATACTTTTTTATATTAAAATAACAACACTCATTGGAAAACAAAGCCCATCTTAGAATAAGTATTTATCTTTTGTAAAATGGGGTAAAAAAAAAATTAAATTTTAAACTTTTATAGTTGAACCCACAAGGGGATGAAGGGAAGAAAATTTAAAAAAAAAAAAAATTTTTTTGGATGAAAAAGAAAAGATTTAAAATTGACTGACTTAAACAAAAGGGAAATTTTAAATAAATTGTAAAGCTCACTTTTGAATGGACACAAAGAAACCTCCTCTTCAAAAAACCCCCAAAAATCTAAATTTAAAATTTTTCTACAAGTGGGCTTTTGTTGTACCTTTCCTGTGCTGCATTTGGGTGGATTGAAGTAGGGTTTAAAAGGAAAGGCCTGCAGGGGGACCACATCTCCCAATAAAACT
>CM037784.1:64931128-64978997 GCA_021229015.1 Solen grandis
CTTAAAATTTGTTGAAGCTTACCCTAACTCCTTACTGACAAAACCCCCTGGGTTTGGGTGGGGTGGGCCAAACTCTTACCAAACCCTGCCTCCCCTACCCAAAAAATGTAAAAATGCATTTTTAACTTTTTTTTTCATGTCTTGAGATGGCGGCTCAGTATAAGGGGAAAAAGACGAAATTTGGGTCTGTTTGACGAAAAGGGAAAGGGGGAAAACTTTCCCAAAAAATTAAAAAAATATAATAATAAAAACCCTTTCCCTTAAGATAATAATTTAGAAAAAAAGCGTTACTGCTGACAGAGTGGCGGGATGTTTTTCTGAACTATTTAAGCGATGTGAGGATTGGGGGGAAATTGAATCTTTGAAGGGGGTTCATACCGGTTCGCATTTAACGGTTTCCAAAGGTGTTTTATGAAAAGAGGTTATTTCGATGTGAAGAAGCACATGAATTTTCATTGTTTTCGGACCCAAACGGGCCCAACTTTCGAAAATAGTGTGGGTTTCAGCTTTTTTACGGGCAAGGTTGGGAAGTTGGCTGGGAAATTGTCCCACAAGGAAAACCAGAAATGGGAAAATGGCTCTGAAAAGTTTTTGGTTTCGGGTATTTCCGAGATAAAACAAAGGGTTTTAGAAAAGTTGAATGAGTTTTGCTCAGGGGAACGGCATCGAGAACGTTAATGAAGAATATATAAATGCGTGGGGGAAGTTTTTGTGTTGCCTATGCCGTAAATTAATCCTAAGTGCACTTCAAAGGAGTTTGGGGTGTAAAATTTGACAATTTTTCAAGTAGGCTTTTTTTGTTTTCTTTTTGGTGAGAAAATGAGTGAAGGTGTTTTTTTGGAAATTGTTTAAGCGAAGTGAAAAAGCCGTTGTACAGTACATTGTGCCTTTGATAATCGTCTGAAAGAGGGACTTGTCGGGTCAAGGAAGGGAATACGCGTTGTGGGAAAAGGGGTGTTTTGCCCGTGTGCGTCTTTTTCCGTTTGTGCGAACTCCAAAGAAATCTGTAAGAGCAATGATTTTTTAAAGTGATCTTGGGAAAGTTGTGTTCCTTCGGATAAGCTTTATTCATACAGTTTATGCTGACTTTGCTCACTAGGCCTAAACGCGTTTCATCCATATCGGCACGATTGCGGCGGACGGGTTTTTTCATAAGTTGCCATCTGCAGGTTTTAAAGAAAGACGCTCCCAATTTATTTTTCAAGTATGAAGGAAATTTTCGTTGAGAAAGAAGTCTGCAGACTGAATGTGTGTAGAACTGACAGGGTAAAAAATTTGTGTGGCAAGTGACTGTTTAAACTAGATCAGAAAAAAAGAGGGCCGTTGTTGGTGCCTTTCCGTAGGTGTGGCTGCGTGAAAGGGGTGGGCTGTCTTTGTGAGCAAATGAGTATACTTCTGAAAAAATTCTCGGCACAGGCAAGTAGGACAACAGGGAAGCTTTTTAGTGGGGCTTGCAGTGGAGAAAATTTTTTGGGGGCCACCGCTATGCTTTGAAGTAAGGTTTGTCCGTAATTTGGGACCGGGCATTACGTCTCGCAGTCGAACGATGATTTGGTTTTTTGCACTTCGTGGGCAGCTTGTTAGCAACAAGACACTGCCACCCTGAGTATTTTGGCCCCCATTGAAGCAATGGTGCAAAAAATAAGAATCGGCTGGAATACAGACATCAGCAGGTAGTTCTTTTGTTTTGGGAAGGAGGGTGTTGACTACTTTGATAGAGGACCTTTTTGAATTGGAAAATTTGGGGGTGTGCATCCCATTTTAAGATTTAAACAAGAGCCTTTAGTGCAAAGGGAACAAAAAGAAAGTGACTGGTGCTGTTAAGGAATCCTTTCGTTTATTCTCAGTGGTAAAAAGGGGATTGCCTCTTTCCATGGCTTTTGGGAAATTTATCTCTCTAGAGAAGCAAAAAGGTTGACTCAAAAGGGCTAAAAGACGGCTTAGTAAATAGGGCTATATCTTTTCCTGCTGGCAGACCTGTAGCACCGTAACTCCATTTGAACTGGGCCCCAGCGGGGTTTGGAAAATTTTTGGAGAGAAGAAAGCGGGGCGGGGGGACGTTCGTGTTCGGAAGGAGTCAAGCTCGTTGTGGGTGAGTGGAGAACGAGTATTTTTTCGCTAGCAAATTTCGAAATTAGAGGATAGAAATCTGCCCTGGATAAAAAAGAATGTTGTAAAAAGTTTTGTCGCGCGAGAAGTTGGGGTGTAAAGCTCTGGAAAGGGGAGTTAGCTTTCTTTCCTGTGTTGCCCTGCTTATGAAGGGCTGGATGTTTTTAAGAGGGTATTGGCAGTTGATGGGGGAATCCCCTTGAATCAGTATCCCCTTCAAGATCTTGAGTAATTTCCAAATTTCTATTGTCTCATGAAAAAATTTAAAATTTAAACAGGAAAACCATAGTTTTCCCTTTTCAAGGCCGGAACGGAAAACCCCAAAAGCCTGAAAACCAAAGTGAACCCCCGTGAAGAAGGGTTTTGGAAATTGGGGATGTAGATCGAATTGCAGTAACCCCAAACCCCGATGAGGAGGTTGTTGTAGAAAATGGGGCCCTTTCCTTCGACCCCCCCACATTTTTCCCAGTCAATGTGAAATGTTACTCGCGTTGGACAGTCAAGAGTTAAAAACTTGTAATAAAGTAGTATCTGAGAAAGGAAAAGTGTCCCGGTGATTTCCTTGTTGAATGCTTTAAGCAGAAATGTTGAAAACGGGGTCGTTTAAAACCTTTAAATTTTTCCCGCAAAAATTGTAAGGTAAAAAGTGAATTGCCCCAACTTTTCCTTAAAATTTCCCGGCGAAAGTAGGAAAAGTTTTAAAATTTTATCTGGGAAAATTAAAAATGCGTGCGAAATTTTTAAAATCCCAGAAGTGTTCTTTTTGGTTTTTTTTTGGCCCAACTCTAAACCACCAGAAAAAAATTTTTTGTGCGAGCCCCCCCAAAAAAACCCCCAGAAAAAGTTAGTTTGTTCGGCCCTGCCCTCAAGGACACTCAAAAAATAGTTCAAAAGGGAAACGTTTTGGGGTTTTAATAATTTTTAAAAAGGTTTTTAAACACATTTTTTCCCCCGGGAAAATCCCCCAATTTTTTAAACATTATAAAAAAATTTCCCCGGTTATTTTTTTTTTAAAAACCTTTGGGCCCCTTAATTTGGCAAAGGCAATAGGCCAGGGTTGTTTTAATGCCCACCCCCCGGGGCCGCCCCCGTCGGGCCCGGGGGAAAAAAAAATTTTTTTGAAATGTTTAAAAATTGTTTTTGTTGGCCAAACCCCTGGAAATCATTATTTTGAATTTAATCCAAAAAGTTTTTAAAACCCCCCCGTCTTTTTCGTATTTTGGTTTATCCCGGGAATTTTAACCCCAATATTGTTAAAAAAAACCCCAAAAGAATCAAGTAGAATCAAAGCCCGGGGGAAAAAAATTTTGAAAAGATTAAAAGTTTTATGCGGCCCGAAATCACTAATAAATCCCGGGTTTAAATTTTTCCCGAATTGCTTTTATTTACCCCCCGCCCTTTTTTCTGTTTGAGGGCAAACACAGGAAGCATAAAATGATTGTCGTTGGAACAAAAACCCAAGAGTTTAAAAACCCCAGTTTTAAATAAAATTTCACTTAAAAAAACCAACCCTTCCCCCCTTTTCCCGGGGGTTTCCCCCTTTTTTCCCCCCCCTCCCTGTTTTCCCAAAAATTTCCTTATTTTTTTCCTTTGGGTTTTCCCCAAAATTCGCGCTTTGTTTTTTTTTTTTTTTTTAAATTTTTTAAATTGTTAAGGGGGGTTTTTTTTAAAATTTTTTTTCCCCTTGAACCCCCGGTTGGAAGTCTTCGGCCCCAAAAAATGCTGCACCCCCCCTTTAATCTGATGCCCCGTCCCAAACCGAAATGGTCCCCCTTGTTGTTCCCCTTTTGGGGGGAAATTTTAAAAAACAGGGTGTAGTTTTTCAACAAATCAAAAAAGGGGCCCCTGGGGTTTTGGTTAAAGAAGGGTTTTGTTAAATGTTTTTTTATACCCCGGCCCCGTCCCCAGGGGGTTGCCCCTAAAAAATTTTTAAAAAAATTTAAAGTATTTGTTTTTGTTTTTTTTTGGGTTTTTGAGCTTTTTTAACAGAATTTCATATAACGGCGAGATTAAAAAGTACACTTTTTTTTTATTTGGGGGTGGGGTCTAAAAAAAGGGTAAACAAAAAACCGAAATGCTCTTTTTTGGACGCTCCTTAAAGTTCGCCCCAAATGTTTTTTTTTTTGGGAGTTTAAAAATTTAAAAATTTGGACTTTTTCCCCTTTTTTTGGGGTTAAAAATTAAAAAATTTAAAGGGGGCCCCAAAAAATTTTTAAAATTTAAAAAAAATAATGTTAAAAAACAAAAAATCATTGGGGGTATAAAATGGAATTTCAGAAAAAATTCCCCTTTGTGTGTAGCCCCGTTTTTAAAAAGAAATCCCCAATTTTAGAAGACGAAAAAAATAGTAAAGAGTTTTGGATGCGGGAAAAAATTCAAAAATCGAAATTATCGTTTTTTATGCCCATCAAAAAAATTTATTTATTAAAAATAAAATTTCCTTTTTTCTTTTTCTATTGTTTGAAAGATGAGAGGACAGGATGAGAGAAAGAAAGAAAAAAGATAATGGGGTGTCAGAGAAAATAGAGAGAGGAGGGAAGGGGAAGGGGAAAAAAGACAAAAGAGAAAAAAAGAGTGGTATTAATTATAATAAAAAAAAAAACCCCAACAAACCTACCACTACAGAAGGCCCCCCCTAAATAAATAAAGACAATAACAAATGCACACCTACGTAAGTACAATAAAAAACCCCCAACCCTTAATAGGGTGCCTAAAAAATTTGGGTGAAGTATTTTTGTCTTAAGCAGCCAATTGTCTTAAGAGCCAATTTTTGGGTCGTCCTTAGGTTTTGGGGGGGTTTGCCCGTTGGCTGTTTTGGAAAAATCCGGCTTTTTTTGGGTTTGAACCCCGGGCCTCTGTGTAATTCATCACGTTACCCCTGGAAAAATGCCTTTTAAAACAGTATGAAAAAGTATGGTACTCCCCAGGTGATGTAGCGGTGGGGGGTCAAAATTTCCCCTTTCGTGCCCTTTAAAATTTTTTAAAGGTGGACTTTGGGTGGTACTGATAGCACCCGGCCTATTTGCGTTGTGTCCAACCCTACCGTGTTTAATGGCGTGAAGGGTGGGGTTTTTTTTTTTCCCCATATCTGTCAGCCGTGGCTGGCCGGAAAGGTCGTCTAGGTTTACGCTGGTAATGGCCGCAATGAAGGCTTTTGTGGGGCTTATCCGTCACCTTAAAAATTACACTGGGCGGGGCGGCTGCCTTTCTAAAATTTAAATCTTTCCCCAAATTTGTCGTTGCGTTGTTTAAAATCCGCTAGCTCGTGTTCAAGTGTACACGTTTGTTCTTCTCCCGTCTAAAAACCCCTCTAATAGAAAGCCCGCCCGCTCAAAATTCTTTGATGTCTAAATTAAAAAACCCCCTTAGAAAAAAAATCAAACCCGGGCCGACTCTCGTGATGTCTAAAAAAATACGTTGTCCCAAAGAAATCCCTGAAAAGACGCGGTTCCGATGTATAAAGTGTCGCGTGATCGCAGAAAACCAAACAGAAGTCGTGTGCATTGTAATAAGCCATCCCCCCTTAAAAATGGGGTGTGCCCAAAAAACCCTTCGGAAAATTTTTCCCCCCAAAAAGGTTTAAGGGGGGAATGTTGACCTAGCCCTTCTTTTTCAAAGGAGCCAACCCACAAACTGTTTTTTGGGGTTTCTTTTCCCCCCCTTTCTCCCCCTTTCCCCCTCGGTGGGACCCAACCCCCCCTAACCCGACCTAACCCAACCCAAACCCCACCCTGGAAAAATGTTTTTTGGGCCTAACCCGACCTAACCCCGCCCCAACCCCTTTCCCCTTTTTAAAAGGCTAACCCTACTGTTGAAGCTTACTTTCTAACCCCCTTTTTTTACCCCTTTCCCCCCGGTGGGACCTAACCCCCAACCCAACCCTGACCTAAACCCTGGGCCTAACCCCCCCTGAAAAGGTTTTTGGACCTAAACCCCGACCCAACCCTGACCCAACCCCCCCCTTGCAAAGGAGTAACCCACTGTTGGCTTACTTCAACCCCTTTCCCCCTTTCCCCCTCGGTGGGGCCCAACCCGACCTAACCCTTTTTTAACCCTACCCAAACCCCCCCAAAAAGTTTTTTGGGCCCCCCCCTGACCTAAAAACCCGACCCCCCCCCTTGGGAAAGGGGGTAAACCCCTGTTTAAACTTATTCTAAACCCCCTTCCCCACCCTTCCCCCCCGGGGGGAGGGGTTTGGGGTTTGGGGTTTGGGTTTGGGTTGGGTTAGGGGGGGGTTTAAAAGGGGTTTTTGGGAAAGGGTTTTGGGGGTTGGGTTTGGGGGTTTGGGGTTTGGGGTTGGGTTGGGTTGGGTTAGGGGGGCCCGGGGGGTTTATAAAAAAAGGGGCCCCCCAAAAAAGGCCCTTTTTTTTTTTCCCCTTAAAAAGGGGGCCTTTTTGGGGTTTTCCCCTGTAAGGCCCTTTTTTTTTTTGTAAAAAAGGGCCCCCTTTTGGTGCTTTTAAACCCCGGCTATATGAAGGCCTTTTTTTTCCAAAGTGAAAAGGGCCCCCGGGGGCCCCCTTTTTGACCCCCCCACTGTTATTTGAAGGCCTTGTTCCGTCAAAAAAGTCAAAAAAACCCTAACTTTTGCTGAGTTTTTGGGCATGAGTTTTCCAATTACCCGGGGTATATTTCCCCACCCAAAGGGGCCTTTTTTTTGTGGGGGATGGTCCCCCCCAAAGGCCTCCAAAATTTTTAACTTTGAATATTTGTATTTTGTGGGTTTGGGGAGATTTTCAGGAAAGTGGGTTTATAAAGGGTTGTTTTTTTTGAAAATTGTTTTTTTTCCCTTTTTTTTTATTTTGGGGAGTTTGGAAGGGGGGGGTCCCATACAAAGGTTTCAAATTTTTGAATGATTTTTTTTGTGTTTATGTAAAGGGGGCTATGTAGGGGAAAAAGGTTTAAAAAACCCCTTTAAAAAGTCGAATAAGATCCTTTTTTCTGAAAGTTGTTTTCTTTTTGGGGGTATCTTTTTGGGGAATAAAAGTAACAAAAGATACCCATCACCAAGGGTTTTTATAAAAGTTTTTAAAAAGAATATTTTATTTTAAAATCCCTTTTTTTTAAAATTTTGGATTTTTTTTAATCAAAAAAAAAAACATGCCAGGAGTTAGAATGGCCCTAAATTATATGTCTCCTTTTAAAAAAATTTCAAAATTTAATAAAAAAAAAAGTAAGGCCCCCTTTTTGGGGAAATTTTCCCGCAAAGGCCCCTTTTTTTTTGGGTTTAATTTTTTTTTTATAGGAAAAAACCCCCCGCAAAGGACTTGCGTTTGGCTTAATTTGATTTATTAAAGGGGGCCTTTTTTGGGGGAAAACCCCCCCCAAAAAGGCCCCTTTTCGTTAGGCTTAATTTTGTATTATAGGAAAAACCTCCTCAAAAGGGCTTTGCGTTGGCTTAATTTTTGTTTGTTGGGCCCTTTTTGGAGTTCTCCCGCAAAGGGCCCTTTTCGTTGGCTTTAATTTTGTATTTTTGGAAAAAAATCCTGAAAGGATTAGCGTTGGGTTTTAAATTTTTATATGTATGGGGTTTATGGGGAATTTCCCCCAAAGGCCCTTTTCGTTGGGTTAAAAAAAATTTATTTGGAAAATCCTCCTGCCAAAAGGGTTAGCGTTTTTGGTTTTAAATATTGTATATATATAGGGGGCCCTTTTTTGGAGAAAATTTTTTTTGCAAAGGGCCCCTTTTTGGGTTTGGTTAATATTGGATTTAGGGGAAATTTCCCGAAAGGCTTTGCGTTAGGGTTGGGTTTTTTTTTTTATGAAAATTTTTTTTTTAAAAGCCTTTGCGTTGGTTAGATAAGTTTATAGTGTCTTTTGGGCGTTTCAAAATTTAAAAAGTCATAGATTGGGTTTTTTTTTTAAAAAAAAGGGGTTTAAAAGGTTTCATGCATTTATGTGTTTGACCTGTTTCCGTGTTTGTATTTTTAGTGATGGTTTTCCCCGTAATGATATTTGTATAGATATGTTACACTGGGGCCCCCCTTTTGCTCAGGGCATGAAAAACTTCTTAAAAATGTATTGATTTGAAAGGCCCTTTTCATAAAAAAAAAAAAAAATTTTTCCCAAAAACCTTTGTATGGGGGAAAAAAAAAATTTTTTACAAAGGGGGGGGGGGGGGGGGGTTTTTATGAGGCCTTTTCCCGGAAAAAAGTCTGTTTAAAAAAAGGGCCCCAAGAAAGGCCCCTTTTTTTTTTAGAAAAAATTTTTTCCAAAATCTCCCTGAAGGCCTTTGCAGGAAAATGTCTTTACAAAGGCTACCATGAAGGCCTTTGCATGAGGAAAAAAATATCTGTTACAAAGGCTATCATAGAAGCCTTTGTAAGACAATATTTTTTTATAAGAAAAAAAAGTCTATTACAAAGGCCTCCCTGAAGGCCTTTGCATGATAAAAGAAATTGTCTCTAATAAAAGTTATATAGTTTAATTATATATTAATATTTTATATGTGTTTCTCAGACATGTCTACATATGTTTATATGTGTCTTAGACATGTCTACAGATGTCTATATGTATCTTAGACATGTCCACACATGTTTATATGTGTCTTAGACATGTCTACATATGTCTTAATGTATCATGTCATATGTTTATATGGGTCTAAGACATGCCTATATATGTCTGTGTGTCTTAGACATTTCTACAGATTTCTATATGTGTCTTAGACTGTATCTTAGACATGTCCACACATGTTTATATGTGTCTTAGACATGTCTACATATGTCTTAATGTATCATGGACATGTTTGTATATGTCTATAAGTGTCTTAGACATGTCTACATGTTATATGTGTATTAGAACTGTCTACTTATGTTTATATATGTTTAAGACATGCCTACATATGTCTGTTATGTCTTAAACATGTATTCAAATGTCTAAATGTATCTTAGCCATGTCTACTTATGTTTATATGTGTCTTAGAACGTCTACATATGTTTATATGTGTCTTAGACCTGTCTACATAAGTATGTGTGTCTTAGACATGTCTACATATTTATATTTATATGCTTTGACATGGTAATATAAGTCTATAAGTGTCTTAAATGTTTACATATGTTTATATGTGTCTTAGACATGTCTACATATGTCTATATGTGTCTTAGACATGGAAACATATGTCTATAGTGTCTTAGACATGTCTACATTGTTTATAGGTGTCCTAGACATGTCTACATATGTTTATATGTGTCTAAGACAAGCCTACATATGTCTGTGTGTCTTAGACATGTCTACAGAATTCTATATGTGACTTAGACATGGTATCATATGTCTATTAGTGTCTTAGACATGTCCACATATGTTAATATGTGTCTTAGACATGTCTACATATGTCTTAATGTATCTTGGACATGTCTTTATATGTCTTATGTGTCTTAGACATGCCTACATATTCTATATGTGTCCTAGACATGTCTACATATGTTTATAGGTGTCTAAGACAAGCGTACATATGTTCTGTGTGTCTTAGACATGCTACAGAATTCTATATGTGACTTAGACATGGTATCATATGTCTATAAGTGTCTTAGATATTTCCACATATGTTAATTATGTGTCTTAGACATGTCTACATATGTTTATATGTGTCTAAGACAAGCCTACATATGTCTGTGTGTCTTAGACATGTCTACAGAATTCTATATGTGACTTAGACATGGAATCATATGTCTATAAGTGTCTTAAACATTTCCACATATGTTAATATGTGTCTTAGACATGTCTACATATGTCTTAATGTATCTTGGACATGTCTTTATATGTCTATAAGTGTCTTAGACATTCCTACATATGTCTATAAGTGTCTTAGACATGTCTACATATGTTTATATGTGTCCTAGACATGTCTACATATGTTTTATGTGTCTAAGACAAGCCTACATATGTCTGTGTGTCTTAGACATGTCTACAGAATTCTATATGTGACTTAGACATGGTATCATATGTCTATAAGTGTCTTAGACATGTCCACATATGTTAATAAGTGTCTTAGACATGCCTACATATGTCTATATGTGTCTTAGACATGGCAACATATGTCTATATGTGTCTTAGACATGTCTACATATGTCTATATGTGTCTTAGACATGTCTACATATGTCTATAATGTACTTGGACATGCCTTTATATGTTATAAGTGCATAAGACATGCCTACATATGTTTATATATGTCTAAGACATGCCTACACATGTCTGTGTGTCTTAGACATGTCTACAGATGTCTATATGTATCTTAGACATGGTAACATAGGTCTATAAGTGTCTTAGACATGCCTACATATGTCTATATGTGTCTTAGACATGGAAACATATGTCTATAAGTGTCTTAGACATGTCTACATATGTTTATAGGTGTCCTAGACATGTCTACATATGTTATAAGTTAGAACATAGTCTGTGATGTCTAAGAATTCTATATGTGACTTAGACATGGTATCATATGTCTATAAGTGTCTAAGACATGTCCACATATGTTAATAAGTGTCTTAGACATGCCTACATATGTCGATATGTGTCTTAGACATAGAAACATATGTCTATAAGTGTATTAGGCATGTCTACATATGTTTATATGTGTCTTAAACATGTCTACATATGTCTTAATGTATCTTGGACATGTCTTTATATGTCTATAAGTGCATTAGACATGCCTACATATGTTTATTATGTCTAAGACATGCCTACACATGTCTGTGTGTCTTAGACATGTCTACAGATGTCTATATGTGTCTTAGACATGGTAACATAGGTCTATAAGTGTCTTAGACATGTCCACATATGTTTATATGTGTCTTAGACATGTCTACATTTGTGTTAATGTATCTTGGACATGTCTTCATATGTCTATAAGTGTCTTAGACATGTCTTCAGATTTCTATATGTGTCTTAGACATGGTAACATATGTCTATAAGTGTCTTAGACATGTCCACATATGTTTATATGTGTCTTAGACATGTCTACATATGTCTTAATGTATCTTGGACATGTCTTTATATGTCTATAAATGTCTTACATTGCCTACATATGTCTATATGTGTCTAAAACATGGAAACATATGTCTATAATTGTCTAAGACATGTCTGCATATGTTTATATGAGTCTTAGACATGTCTACAAATGTCATATATATGCCTAAGACATGCAAACATTGTCTATTCTAATGAGTCTCAGACATGTCTACATATGTCTATATGTGTCTTAGACATGCCTACATGTGTCTGTATGTGTCTTTCACATATCTCTATGTGTCGATTTTTTTCATAAACATTTCTGAACGTGACTGTATGTGTCTAAGACATATTTACAATTGTCTATATTGTGTCTTAGAATTCTTTACACTTGTTTATATGTGTTTATATATGTCTTAGACATGTTTACATGTACTTATATGTGGTTTTAGTCATGTTTATACTTCTCTATATGTGTCTTAGACATATATCCATATGTGCCCAAAACATACTGAAAAAACATATAAACAAAGTGTAAATCATTGAAGGCCTTTGCATGAAAGTATGACCCTGACAAATCTACCTTGCTGGCCTTTGCACGATAGTATGACCCTGGAAAATCGACCATGTACTTCACCCACTAAGAGTAATATGATGAAGGCCTTTATACTGTTCCCTGTTTAAAAGTATGACCCTGACAAATTTTGTGGCATTTCTACCCGAGAACGTTATTTCTGAGTAATATTTATAAAGCCTTTGTAGTAAAGTATGACCCTGACAATTCTACACCTTCATTGATTTCACTAAGTGTAATATACTGAAGGCCTTTGTACGATAGTTTTAGCCTGTAAAGAAAGAAAGGATTTTACAAGATAATAAAATGTCTCTTACAAAGGCCTCCACGAAGGCCTTTGCATGAGAAAATAAATATTCTCTTACAAAGGACTCCATGAAGGCCTTTGCATAAGAAAAAATTGTCTCTTACAAAGGCCTCCATGAAGGCCTTTGCATGAGAAATAAATTGTCTCTTACAAAGGCCTGGTAAGTAAACCATGACAGGAAGCCTTTGCATGAGACTATTTTACTGACAGATCTAACTTGTAGGCCTTTGCACGATAGTATGACCCTGGAAAATCTACCCTGTACTGCAGGCCTTTGCATGAGAGTATGACCCTGTACTGGAGGCCTTTGCATGAGAGTATGACCCTTATTAAACATTTTTCTGCTAGAGGCCTTTGTATGAAAGTATGACCCTGACAAATTTTGTGGCATTTCTACCCGAGAACGTTATTTCTGAGTAATATTTATAAAGCCTTTGTAGAAAAGTATGACCCTGACAAGTCTACCCCTTCATTGATTTCACTAAGTGTAATGTACTGAAGGCCTTTGTACGATAGTGTTGCTCTATAAAGAAAGAAAGGCCTTTGCATGAGAAAATAAATATTCTCTTACAAAGGCCTCCATGAAGGCCTTTGCATGAGAAAAGAATTTTCTGATACAAAAGCCTGGTAAGTCAACCCTTACTGGAAGCCATTGCATGAGTCTATGTTATTGACAGATCTACCTTGTAGGCTTTTGCACGATAGTACGACCCTGGAAAATCTAACCTGAAATTTCCGCTAGAGACCTTTGTATGAAAGTATGACCCTGACAAATTTTGTGGCATTTCTACCCGAGAACGTTATTTCTGAGTAATATTTATAAAGCCTTTGTAGAAAAATATGACCCTGACAATTCTACCCCTTTATTGATTTCATTAAGTGTAATATATTGAAGGCCTTTGTACGATAGTATGGCCCAAATTTCCCTTTTACCCTGTTAAGATCGGGTAGAATTGCCAGTGATCTCTCATGCAAATGCTTCGTGCAAGAAAAATGTCGGCGTTCCATTATTTGATCTATGGGAAAGGCCTTTGTATGAGGGTATTACCCTGTTAAGATCGGGAAGAATTGCCAGTGTTCTCTCATGCAAAGGCTTCGTGCAGAAAAAATGTCGGCGTTCTATTGTTTGAGATTTTTTTGTTATATTTTGTGATTCCTTTGGAATTTCTTCAATGAACCGGCCAGGCTTATAGTCCTGTATAAGTACATTATTTTTGCAAAATTTCATGCAATTTGCACTTCCGGTTCTTAAGTTAGAGGCAAATAAACATCATTTCTGCATGGTGCAGAGGCGCTGGAGACAAATTCATCCCGAATTTTGAGGCCGAAAATTTTCTTCTGTAAAAATCTCCGTTGTTCTTTTCCTGAAATTGAAGGTTTCCACTGGAGTTTCTCTCTGAAACTTGGTCAGATGGCAGCGCGTTAATATCTTATTCGTTCTGCAAAATTTCAAGAAAAACAGCTTTCTCATTCTCAAGTTACTTGCAATTTAAACAGGGTGTCCATATAAACCCCTGCAGAAAATTTTTGCTATTTTAGCTTCACAATCTAGGTGAACTTTTCCTGATAACTATCAATTACCTTTGACTATATTCACAAAACTTTGCAGATTTATAGGGCATAATAAACGCAATCTTTCCTGTATATATCATGCAATTTGCACTTCCGGTTCCTAAGTTACAGGCAATTACCTTGAAAAAAATAGCCCTCAGAGCCTCTGCACTTTTCAATGCAGATTTTGCTCTAACTTTTGAAAAGAATGCGAATTAATGAAACTTGAATATAAATTTGCTTTTATAGACTACTACAATCCTACCAATTTTCATAAACGAATTCATAGGGAATCGCTCAAAATCCGGAAAATTTCACCTATACATTTTCTTTTCGCAAGCATTCCGGAGGACCTCGTCGAACCTCATTTTAGTTGATTTACTATAGATTTTTCATTCTTTCCTGAGATTTTGCCCAGTAAGACGGTTTTGCATTTTCAAGTGTCTGAATTGAATTGAATTGAAATGCATATGCTCAGTTTTATGCTATAACTGAATACCATTTTTCAGTGTTTGGATTCATTAATTTTTTTTCTGCGATGTAGATAAAGCTAGTTCGTATTGATGCATTTTGATTTTCCGATATTTCCAGTTTTATGTCATTTTTGAAACCCGTCATCTATTATTTAGTGGTTTTCTTTTCTTCATTTTTTTCTGCATTCTTCCATATTGTATATTTTAAGAATGCCACAACACCGAAATAAATTCAAATGTCCGATTTGTTCCTCTGAGGTCAAGCGTATTACACCTCATATGCTAAATCATGAAGACAGACTTGGATCCAAGTATCAGTGCAAACTAATGGGAAATTTTACCCGACTTGGGGGTAAGACATCATATAGAGGTCGTCTTTATAAGGTGTGTCCTGAACATGACTGTCCAGTCATTACTGCAGATGTCCCTCTGCATTTAAGAAGCATCCATAACTTCACTGGTCCAAGTTCCAGAAGGAAGTCAAAAGAAGCGAAGCCAGTTCACGAATTAGACTGGGCCCTCAATGATTCCGATCATGATAGTTCAGGCCAAGAAATTGATGACGAAGACCAAATAAATGACTCAGAATCTTTAGAGTCTTTGGTGGTTGAACCAGAAAAGTCTTCGACGTCTAATGATTCAAAACAGTCACATGGTAATCTAAGTCCACACACCCAATCGTGGATGAACTATCTTATTAGTTTCCGTGGGGGTTCCACGAATCCGGACCGTGCGAAAGAGTATGCCCGGTGCGTGGAACGGTATTTGATGCATACAAAATGCCGGGACAAACCCGTTGAAGCTCTCAATCCTGAGACTTTACAGGATTATATGAACGATTTGAGCAAGTCTGGGCGTGGTCCTGCCTCTTCTTCTACTCTCATTTCATATCTCACAAGATTCAGTAAATTTCTTGTTTCAACTAAAGTCATGACAAGTGAAGAAGAAGCCTCGTTTAATAACGACACGCAAGGCTTTAAGAAAACACTGAACAAGATGAAAGGGAGAAGACGTGTAGAAAAGGCTACCCAAGAAAGGGAGGCCATTATGGCTCCCGATGTTAGTCTTTTCTATGATCACCCAAGAACTAAATTTGCAATTCGATCATTAGAAGAAGGAGTCAATAACTCCAATGCAAATTTGCAAAGGTACCTCATCACGACGATGATTTTAAGAAGCGGCGCAAGAAGCGGAGTAATAAAAGCAATGACCTGCAGCGAGGTGCAGGATGCAGTTCGCATAAATGAGGAAGAGGAGGAGTGGCGAGTAATATCGGTGACAGATCACAAGACAGCTAAGCAAGGGCCGTTTCAAGTTCCATTAAAACCTCAAGAATATTCTGCTCTTCAAAATCTAGTAAAATACGTTAAGGATAAAAATCCAGATTCAAAACTCGCATTTTGTACACAGGGAACATTGCAACACCCGGAAGCAGGCAAGGCCTTAAGTGCATCTCGTATTAACAGAGAATTTAGAACCTGCTGGCAGAAGACTGGGATGGAGACCCGATTTGGCCCGAACTGTGCTACTAAAAATCGCAAGAGAATTGCAACCGGCTTTGCCGAGGAGCATCCCGAATTACGGGAAACGGTTGCCAAGCAGCTAAAACACAGCTTGCAAACAGAGAAAACCTTTTATGACGTGGGAGCAGCCCCTAGACTGGCTGTTAAAGTAACTAAGATGGCATCTAAATTAAGCAGACAGTCTCAATTAAGCAGACAGTCAACTACACCCGCTGAATCCCAAGTCAAAGCTGCCACAGCAACGGCATCTCAAACGTCAACGCCGGTCCTTGCATCTCCCCTTGCTATTTCGCCTCTCTTTGTAAAGAGAGCTACCAGTAACCAGTCAACTGCACCTGCTGAAACCCAAGCCAGAGGCCCTATCACTGTTCTTAAAAGAACTACCACAGCCACTGCACCTGCTTCCTGTTCAGCACCGGTCATTGCGTGTCCCCTTTCTGTAAAGACAGTTGCTTGTGTAGGAAAGCCGTTAACTGTCACAGCGACCGAAGTCAGAGATTCTGCCATTGAGAGTGCCACAGCCGCTGTCATTAGCCCTGACATGACACCATATTCAAAAGTACAGGTCCCACCTACTTCCAATGTAAGGTATTGCAGCAGTGACCCTGGATTTGTCAGTATTCCTATTACACAATGCAATGGACCGCCCAGTGACCCAGGGACAAAGGTGACAAAACCAAGACTGTCGGATACAAAAGCTGCAGTCCCTTTCCCGCTGGAGCCAGATATATTTTACACAGCCCAACGAGTTGGCCTGACAGTGAAAAACTGGGTACTGAGCCAAGACCCACAGATGGGTCTTGAAGACTCACTTGCTACTGAAAATTCTGAGGAGGAAGGTACCTCAGAATTATTTACTTCTGTTTCTGTAGTGAAAAGGGCGGATGGGAAGCAATCTCGGAGGAGGACATGGTCGGAAGAGGCCAGGATCAGTTTCATCCAAGACTGGCAGGTTGAGATAGGTTTGTGTGCAGTCACTGGAAAGAAGGCTAGCATGTACGGCATTAGAAATAAGTTAGAGAGATTCCCAGAATTAAGCAATAAATGGGTGGATTTGTCTCCGATAAATATCCAAGACAAAATCACTACAGAGGCAAAAAGAAGCCGAAAGCAGTAGGATTTATCTTTCATCTTTTTTTTATTATTTTGGATCGTAATCTATGTCCTTGTATGTCCTTATATGTCTTTGTAGCAATCTTTTTTAATTATTGAGTATAATTGTTTTTCTAATTCTTGTAGTGATTTGTCTTTATTATCCATCCAATCATTGTAATTATCATTTCTTTATCATAATGTGTATTTTTTGTATAATTCCTATGGCGATTTGCTTTTACTATTTAAACAATCCTTGTAAAAATCAATTCTTACTCATATGGTATATTTTTGTCTAATTCTTGTAGTGATTATTTTTATTGTGCAACCAATCATTGTACCAATCATTTATTAATCATTGAGTGTAAATTTTTGTCCAATTACCACAACGATTTGTATTACTTATTCAACCAATCATTGTAATAATCAATGGCTTTGTACATTTAAATAAGGTGCTAATTCACCTTGCGATTATTATTTGATTCAGGGTCGGTAATCAACTGATCCACCCCTTACCTGTTTGCTGACCTCATCGCGGTGTAAGGGTGAACACATGGTTCTATGTATAGTTTACATGTGGCCAACGAGCAAACGAAGTTATTTGAAATGTATCTTTTATATGCGAAAATGAACCTGACAATTCTATCTTACTACAAACTTAGTGGCATTTCTACCTGAGAGCGTTATTTCTGAGTAATATTTATAAAGCCTTTGTAGAAAAGTATGACCCTGCCAATTCTACCCCTTTTATTTAACTTTGACGATAGTATGACCCTGGAAAATCTACCCTGTACTGCAGGCCTTTGCATGAGAGTATGACCTTGTATGGAGGCCTTTGCATGAGAGTATGACCCTGATTAAACTACTTTCTGCTAGAGGCCTTTGTATGAAAGTATGACCCTGACAAATTTTGCATTTTACCAGTTAGAAGGCCTTTGTACGAAATGGCCCTGTAAAGTTTACCCTTACCAGAGGCCTTTGCATGAGAAAAGGAAATATTGTCTTACAAAGGCCTTTGTATGAGAGTATTACCCTGTTAAGATCGGGTAGAATTGCCAGTGATCTCTCATGCAAATGCTTCGTGCAAGAAAAATGTCGGCGTTCCATTATTTGATCTATGGGAAAGGCCTTTGTATGAGGGTATTACCCTGTTAAGATCGGGAACCTTTTGTTTGAGATTTTTTTGTTATATTTTGTGATTCCTTTGGAATTTCTTCAATGAACCGGCCAGGCTTATAGTCCTGTATAAGTACATTATTTTTGCAAAATTTCATGCAATTTGCACTTCCGGTTCTTAAGTTAGAGGCAAATAAACATCATTTCTGCATGGTGCAGAGGCGCTGGAGACAAATTCATCCCGAATTTTGAGGCCGAAAATTTTCTTCTGTAAAAATCTCCGTTGTTCTTTTCCTGAAATTGAAGGTTTCCACTGGAGTTTCTCTCTGAAACTTGGTCAGATGGCAGCGCGTTAATATCTTATTCGTTCTGCAAAATTTCAAGAAAAACAGATTTCTCATTCTCAAGTTACTTGCAATTTAAACAGGGTGTCCATATAAACCCCTGCAGAAAATTTTTGCTATTTTAGCTTCACAATCTAGGTGAACTTTTCCTGATAACTATCAATTACCTTTGACTATATTCACAAAACTTTTAATAAACGCAATCTTTCCTGTATATATCATGCAATTTGCACTTCCGGTTCCTAAGTTACAGGCAATTACCTTGAAAAAAATAGCCCTCAGAGCCTCTGCACTTTTCAATGCAGATTTTGCTCTAACTTTTGAACAAGAAGTGCGAATTACATGAAACTTGAATATAAATTTGCTTTTATAGACTACTACAATCCTACCAATTTTCATAAACGAATTCATAGGGAATCGCTCAAAATCCGGAAAATTTCACCTATACATTTTCTTTTCGCAAGCATTCCGGAGGACCTCGTCGAACCTCATTTTGGTTGATTTACTATAGATTTTTCATTCTTTCCTGAGATTTTGCCCAGTCAAGACGTGTTTTCTGCATTCTTAATATTACTTATTACTTTAGCTGCATTGATTTATGTCTGCATATTTCAAGTGTTTGAATTGAGTTGAATTGAATCACTGCATCGTTAAATTGTGCATATGTTCAGTTTTATGCTACAACTGAATACCATTTTTTTTCATTCAGTGCTTTTCTTTACTCTTTAATTTTTTCTGCATTGTAGATATTACTAGTTTGTATTACTGCTGCATTTACAAAACATTCTCTTCACTGGCCCAAGTTTGCGAAATGGACTGGGCACTCACTGATTCTGACCATGATAGTTCAGGCAAAGAAGCCTTAGACGAAGACCAAATAAATGACTCAGAATTATTAGAGTCTTTGGAGGTTGAACCAGAAAAAACTTCGTCCTCTAATGATTCTAATCAGTCACATGGTAATCTAAGTCCATTCACCGAATCGTGGATGTATTATCTTATAAGTTTCCTGGGGGATTTCACGAATCCGGACCGTGCGAAAGAATATGCATGGGCCGTGGAACGGTATTTGCTGCACACTAAATGCCAGTACAAACCCGTAGAAGCTCTCAATCCTGAGACTTTACAGGAATACATGAACATTTTGAGCATGTATGGGCGTGGTCCTGCCTCTTCTTCTACTCTCATTTCATATCTTACAAGATTCAGTAAATTTCTTGTTTCAATTAAAGTCATGACAAGTGAAGAAGAAGTCTCGTTTAATAACGTCACGCAGGGTATTAAGAAAACACTGAACAAAATGAGAGGGAAAGGACGTGTAGAAAAGGATACACAAGAAAGGAAAGGGATAACATCTAAATTAAGCAAGCAGTCAACTGCATCCGCTGATTCCCATATCAGAGCTCCACAGCTACGGCATCTAAACTTACAACCCGGCCTTGCATCTCCTCTTGATGTTTATCCTATCTTTGTAAAGAAAGCTGCCCGTAAGCAGTCAACTGCACCCACTAAATCCAAAGTCAGAGCTACTACAGCTACGGCATCTAAAACTTCCACTACACCGGACCTTAAATCTCCTCTTGATATTTATCCTCTCTTTGTAAAGAAAACTGCCCGTAAGCAGTCAACTGCATCCGCTGAATCCAAAGTCAGACGCTACAGCAACGGCATCTAAACTTATTCTACACCGTCCTGAATTCCTCTTGATATTTTCCTCTCTTTGTAAGAAAGCTGCCCGTAAGCAGTCAACTGCATCCGCTGATCCAAGTCCTGAATTCCTCTTGATATTTTCCTCTCTTTGTAAGAAAGCTGCCCGTAAGCAGTCAACTGCATCCGCTGTATCCCAAGTCAGAGCTGCCACAGCAACGGTATCTCAAACTTCAACGCCGGTCCTTGCATCTCCCCTTTCTGTAAAGACAGTTGCTTATGTAGGAAAGCCGTTAACTGTCACAGCGACCGAAGTCAGATATTCTGCCATTGAGAGTGCCACAGCCGCTGTCATTAGCCCTGACATGACACCATGTTCAAAAGTGCAGGTTCCATCTACTTTCAATGTAAGGTATTGCAGCAGTGACCCTGGATTTGTCAGTATTCCTATTACACAATGCAATGGACCGCACAGTGACCCAGGGACAAAGGTGACAAAACCAAGACTGTCGAATACAAAAGCTGCAGTCCCTTTCCCGCTGGAGCCAGATATATTTTACACAGCCCAACGAGTTGGCCTGACAGTGAAAAACTGGGTACTGAGCCAAGACCCACAGATGGGTCTTGAAGACTCACTTGCTACTGAAAATTCTGAGGAGGAAGGTACCTCAGAATTATTTACTTCTGTTTCTGTAGTGAAAAGGGCGGATGGGAAGCAATCTCGGAGGACGACATGGTCGGAAGAGGCCAGGATCAGTTTCATCCAAGACTGGCAGGTTGAGATAGATTTGTGTGCAGTCACTGGAAAGAAGGCCAGTATGTACGGCATTAGAAATAAGTTAGAGAGGTTCCCAGAATTTAGAAATAAATGGGCGGATTTGTCTTCGATAAATATCCAAGACAAAATCACTACAGAGGCAAAAAGAAGCCGAAAGCAGTAGGATTTATCTTTCACCTTTTTTTTATTATTTTGGATCGTAATCTATGTCCTTGTATGTCCTTATATGTCCTTGTAGCAATCATTTTTAATCATTGAGTAAAAGTGTTTTTCTAATTCTTGTAGTGATTTGTCTTTATTATCCATTCAATCATTGTAATAATCATTTCTTTATCATAATGTTTAATTTTTGTATAATTCCTATGGCGATTTGCTTTTACTATTTAAACAATCCGTGTAAAAATCAATTCTTACTCATATAGTTTTTTTTACCAATCATTTATTAATCATTGAGTGTAAATTTATGTCCAATTACCACAACGATTTGCATTACTTATTCAACCAATCATTGTAATAATCAATGGCTTTGTACATTTAAATAAGGTGCTAATTCACCTTGCGATTATTATTTGATTCAGGGTCGGTAATCAACTGATCCACCCCTTACATGTTTGCTGACCTCATCGCGGTGTAAGGGTGAACACATGGTTCTATGTATAGTTTACATGTTTTATATGCGAATATGAGACTGACAATTCTATCTTACTACAAACTTAGTGGCATTTCTACCTGAGAGCGTTATTTCTGAGTAATATTTATAAAGCCTTTGTAGAAAAGTATGACCCTGCCAATTCTACCCCTTCATTGATTTCACTAAGTGTAATATATTGAAGGCCTTTGCACGATAGTATGACCCTGGAAAATCTACCCTGTACTGCAGGCCTTTGCATGAGAGAATGACCCTGTACTGGAGGCCTTTACATGAGAGAATGACCCAGATTAAACTTTTTTCTGCTAGAGGCCTTTGTATGGAAGTATGACCCTGACAAATTTTGTGGCATTTCTACCCGAGAACGTTATTTCTGAGTAATATTTATAAAGCCTTTGTAGAAAAGTATGACCCTGACAAGTCTACCCTTTCATTGATTTCACTAAGTGTAATATACTGAAGGCCTTTGTACGATAGTGTTGCCCTGTAAAGAAAGAAAGGCCTTTGCATGAGAAAAAAAATTGTCTCTTAGAAAGGCCTCCATGAAGGCCTTTGCATGATAAAAAAAATACTCTCTTACAAAGGCCTCCATGAAGTCCTCTGCATGAGAAAATAAATATTCTCTTACAAAGGCCTCCATGAAGTCCTTTGCATGAGAAAAAAAATGTCTCTTACAAAGGCCTCCATGAAGGCCTTTGCATCAGAAAAAAATCAATCTCCTACAAAAGCCTCCATAAAGGCCTTTGCATGAGAGTATGACCCTGATTAAACTTTTTTCTGCTAAAGGCCTTTGTATGAAAGTATGACCCTGACAAATTTTGTAGCATTTCTACCCGAGAACGTTATTTCTGAGTAATATTTATAAAGCCTTTGTAGAAAAGTATGACCCTGACAATTCTAACACTAAACCCTAACCCTACGGCCTTTGCATGAGAAAAAAAAAGTCTCTTACAAAGGCCTCCATGAAGGCCTTTGCATGAGAAAAAATATTAAACGTCCCTATATTTGTCTTAGACATGTTTGTATGTGTTTATATGTGTCTTAGATATATTTACACTTCACTATATGTCCTTTTTTACAAATTTACATGTGTTTATATGTCTTAGACATGTTTACATGTACTTATATGTATTTTAGACATGTTTACTCTGCTCTATATGTGTCGTAGACATGTTTGTATGTGTTAAAATGTGTCTTAGATATATTTACACTTCACTATATGTGCTTTTGACAAGTTTACATGTGTTTATATGTGTCTTAGACATATTTACACTTATATATGTGTGCTTTTGAAAAGTTTACATGTGTTTCTATATGTCGTAGAAATGTTTACATGTAATTATATTATTTTAGTCATGTTTACACTTCTCTATATGTGTCTTAGACATCTTTGAATGGGTTTTATATTTACACTTGACTATATGTGTGTAAGACTTCTTTACACTTGTCTATATGTGCTTTAGACAAGTTTACATGTGTTTATTTATGTCTTAAAAATGATAACTTCCTTTATTTTATTTGTTTTAGACATGTTTTCACCTCTCTATATTTGTTTTAGAGATGGTTAACTGTATTTATACGTGTCTTAGACATATTTCCACTTGACTATATGTGTGTTAGGCTTCTTTACACTTGTATATGTGCTTTAGACAAGTTTTCATGTGTTTATGTATTTATAAGACATGTTCACGTGTACTTATATGGGTTTTAGACATGTTTACACTTCCCTATATGTGTCTTAGACATGTTTAACTATGTTTATATGTGTCTTAGACATATTTACATTTGATTATATGTGTCTAAGACTTCATAAACGAATGTCTATATGTGCGTTAGACAAGTTCATATGTGTTTATATATGTCTTAGACATGTTTACATGTACTTATACTTGTTTGCTACATCTTTACACTTCTCTATATGTGTCTAAGATATCTTTGAATGTTGTTATATGTGTCTTAGGCATATTTACACTTGACTATATGTGTCTTAGACTTCTTTACATATGTCTATATGTACTTTAGACAAGTTAACATGTGTTTATATATATCTTAGACATGTTTAAAAGTACGTATATGTGGTTTAGACATGTTTATACTTCTCTATATGTGTCTTAGACATATATTCATATGTCTACATATATCCCTATGTGCCCAAAACATACTGACAAAACATATAAACAAAGTGTAAATTATTGAAGGCCTTTGCATGAAAGTATGACCCTGACAAATCTACCATGTAGGCCTTTGCACGATAGTATGACCCTGGAAAATCTACCATGTACTTCAGGCCTTTGCATGAGAGTATGACCCTGTACTTGAGGCCTTTGCATGAGAGTATGACCCTGATTTAACTTTTTTCTGCTAGAGGCCTTTGTATGAAAGTATGACCCTGACAAATTTTGTGGCATTTCTACCCGAGAACGTTATTTCTGAGTAATATTTATAAAGCCTTTGTAGAAAAGTATGACCCTGACAAGTCTACCCTTTCATTGATTTCACTAAGTGTAATATACTGAAGGCCTTTGTACGATAGTGTTGCCCTGTAAAGAAAGAAAGGCCTTTGCATGAGAAAAAAAATTGTCTCTTAGAAAGGCCTCCATGAAGGCCTTTGCATGATAAAAAACATACTCTCTTACAAAGGCCTCCATGAAGTCCTCTGCATGAGAAAATAAATATTCTCTTACAAAGGCCTCCATGAAGGCCTTTGCATAAGAAAAAAATTGTCTCTTACAAAGGCCTCCATGAAGGCCTTTGCATGATAAAAAAAATACTCTCTTACAAAGGCCTCCATGAAGGCCTTTGCAGGAGAAGAAAATATTCTCTTACAAAGGCCTCCATGAAGGCCTTTGCATGAGAAATAAATTGTCTCTTACAAAGGCCTGGTAAGTAAACCATTGCTGGAAGCCTTTGCATGAGACTATGTTACTGACAAATCTACCTTGTAGGCCTTTGCACGATAGTATGACCCTGGAAAATCTACCCTGTACTGCAGGCCTTTGCATGAGAGAATGACCCTGTACTGGAGGCCTTTGCATGAGAGTATGACCCTGATTAAACTTTTTTCTGCTAGAGGCCTTTGTATGGAAGTATGACCCTGACAAATTTTGTGGCATTTCTACCCGAGAACGTTATTTCTGAGTAATATTTATAAAGCCTTTGTAGAAAAGTATGACCCTGACAAGTCTACCCTTTCATTGATTTCACTAAGTGTAATATACTGAAGGCCTTTGTACGATAGTGTTGCCCTGTAAAGAAAGAAAGGCCTTTGCATGAGAAAAAAAATTGTCTCTTAGAAAGGCCTCCATGAAGGCCTTTGCATGATAAAAAAAATACTCTTACAAAGGCCTCCATGAAGTCCTCTGCATGAGAAAATAAATATTCTCTTACAAAGGCCTCCATGAAGTCCTTTGCATGAGAAAAAAATTGTCTCTTACAAAGGCCTCCATGAAGGCCTTTGCATCAGAAAAAAAATCAATCTCCTACAAAAGCCTCCATGAAGGCCTTTGCGTGAGAAGAATATATTCTGTTACAAAGGCCCCCAAGAAGGCCTTTGCATTAGAAATAAATTGTCTCTTACAAAGGCCTGGTAAGTAAACCATTACTGGAAGCCTTTGCATGAGACTATGTTACTGACAAATCTACCTTGTAGGCCTTTGCACGATAGTATGACCCTGGAAAATCTACCCTGTACTGCAGGCCTTTGCATGAGAGTATGACCCTGTACTGGAGGCCTTTGCATGAGAGTATGACCCTGATTAAACTTTTTTCTGCTAGAGGCCTTTGTATGAAAGTATGACCCTGACAAATTTTGTGGCATTTCTACCCGAGAACGTTATTTCTGAGTAATATTTATAAAGCCTTTGTAGAAAAGTATGACCCTGACAATTCTAACACTAAACCCTAACCCTACGGCCTTTGCATGAGAAAAAAAAAGTCTCTTACAAAGGCCTCCATGAAGGCCTTTGCATGAGACAAAATATTAAACGTCCCTATATTTGTCTTAGACATGTTTGTATGTGTTTATATGTGTCTTAGATATATTTACACTTCACTATATGTCCTTTTTTACAAATTTACATGTGTTTATATATGTCTTAGACATGTTTACATGTACTTATATGTATTTTAGACATGTTTACTCTGCTCTATATGTGTCGTAGACATGTTTGTATGTGTTAAAATGTGTCTTAGATATATTTACACTTCACTATATGTGCTTTTGACAAGTTTACATGTGTTTATATGTGTCTTAGACATATTTACACTTATATATTGTGTGCTTTTGAGAAGTTTACATGTGTTTCTATATGTCGTAGAAATGATAACTTCCTTTATTTTATTTGTTTTAGACATGTTTTCACCTCTCTATATTTGTTTTAGAGATGGTTAACTGTATTTATACGTGTCTTAAACATATTTCCACTTGACTATATGTGTGTTAGGCTTCATAAACGAATGTCTATATGTGCGTTAGACAAGTTCATATGTGTTTATATATGTCTTAGACATGTTTACATGTACTTATACTTGTTTGCTACATCTTTACACTTCTCTATATGTGTCTAAGATATCTTTGAATGTTGTTATATGTGTCTTAGGCATATTTACACTTGACTATATGTGTCTTAGACTTCTTTACATATGTCTATATGTACTTTAGACAAGTTAACATGTGTTTATATATATCTTAGACATGTTTAAAAGTACGTATATGGGTTTTATACATGTTTACACTTCCCTATATGAGTAATAGATATGTATAACTATGTTTATATATGTCTTTGACATATTTACATTTATCTATATGTGCTTTAGACATGTTTACATGCACTTATTTGTGTTTTAGACATGTTTACACTTCTCTATGTGTGTCTTAGACATCTTTGAATGTTGTTATATGTGTCTTAGGCATATTTACACTTGACTATATGTGTCTTAGAATTCTTTACACTTGTCTATATGTGCTTTAGACAAGTTTGCATGTGTTTATATATGTCTTAGACATGTTTACATGTACTTATATGTGGTTTAGACATGTTTATACTTCTCTATATGTGTCTTAGACATATATTCATATGTCTACATATATCCCTATGTGCCCAAAACATACTGACAAAACATATAAACAAAGTGTAAATTATTGAAGGCCTTTGCATGAAAGTATGACCCTGACAAATCTACCATGTAGGCCTTTGCACGATAGTATGACCCTGGAAAATCTACCATGTACTTCAGGCCTTTGCATGAGAGTATGACCCTGTACTTGAGGCCTTTGCATGAGAGTATGACCCTGATTTAACTCTTTTCTGCTAGAGGCCTTTGTATGAAAGTATGACCCTGACAAATTTTGTGGCATTTCTACCCGAGAACGTTATTTCTGAGTAATATTTATAAAGCCTTTGTAGAAAAGTATGACCCTGACAAGTCTACCCTTTCATTGATTTCACTAAGTGTAATATACCCTAGGCCTTTGTACGATAGTGTTGCCCTGTAAAGAAAGAAAGGCCTTTGCATGAGAAAAAAATTGTCTCTTAGAAAGGCCTCCATGAAGGCCTTTGCATGATAAAAAAAATACTCTCTTACAAAGGCCTCCATGAAGTCCTCTGCATGAGAAAATAAATATTCTCTTACAAAGGCCTCCATGAAGGCCTTTGCATAAGAAAAAAATTGTCTCTTACAAAGGCCTCCATGAAGGCCTTTGCATGAGAAAAAAATCAATCTCCTACAAAGGCCTCCATGAAGGCCTTTGCATGAGAAGAAAATATTCTCTTACAAAGGCCTCCATGAAGGCCTTTGCATGAGAAATAAATTGTCTCTTACAAAGGCCTGGTAAGTTAACCATTGCTGGAAGCCTTTGCATGAGACTATGTTACTGACAAATCTACCTTGTAGGCCTTTGCACGATAGTATGACCCTGTACTGGAGGCCTTTGCATGAGAGTATGACCCTGATTAAACTTTTTTCTGCTAGAGGCCTTTGTATGGAAGTATGACCCTGACAAATTTTGTGGCATTTCTACCCGAGAACGTTATTTCTGAGTAATATTTATAAAGCCTTTGTAGAAAAGTATGACCCTGACAAGTCTACCCTTTCATTGATTTCACTAAGTGTAATATACTGAAGGCCTTTGTACGATAGTGTTGCCCTGTAAAGAAAGAAAGGCCTTTGCATGAGAAAAAAAATTGTCTCTTAGAAAGGCCTCCATGAAGGCCTTTGCATGATAAAAAAAATACTCTCTTACAAAGGCCTCCATGAAGTCCTCTGCATGAGAAAATAAATATTCTCTTACAAAGGCCTCCATGAAGTCCTTTGCATGAGAAAAAAATTGTCTCTTACAAAGGCCTCCATGAAGGCCTTTGCATCAGAAAAAAATCAATCTCCTACAAAAGCCTCCATGAAGGCCTTTGCATGAGAAAAATATATTCTGTTACAAAGGCCCCCAAAAGGCCTTTTTAAATTGTCTACAAAGGCCTGGTAAGTAAACCATTACTGGAAGCCTTTGCATGAGACTATGTTACTGACAAATCTACCTTGTAGGCCTTTGCACGATAGTATGACCCTGGAAAATCTACCCTGTACTGCAGGCCTTTGCATGAGAGTATGACCCTGTACTGGAGGCCTTTGCATGACAATATGACCCTGATTAAACTTTTTTCTGCTACAGGCCTTTGTATGAAAGTATGACCCTGACAAATTTTGTGGCATTTCTACCCGAGAACGTTATTTCTGAGTAATATTTATAAAGCCTTTGTAGAAAAGTATGACCCTGACAAATCTACCCTTTCATTGATTTCACTAAGTGTAATATACTGAAGGCCTTTGTACGATAGTGTTGCCCTGTAAAGAAAGAAAGGCCTTTGCATGAGAAAAAAAATTGTCTCTTAGAAAGGCCTCCATGAAGGCCTTTGCATGATAAAAAAATACTCTCTTACAAAGGCCTCCATGAAGTCCTCTGCATGAGAAAATAAATATTCTCTTACAAAGGCCTCCATGAAGGCCTTTGCATAAGAAAAAAAGTGTCTCTTACAAAGGCCTCCATGAAGGCCGTTGCATGAGAAAAAAAATCAATCTCCTACAAAGGCCTCCATTAAGGCCTTTGCATGAGAAGAAAATATTCTCTTACAAAGGCCTCCATGAAGGCCTTTGCATGAGAAATAAATTGTCTCTTACAAAGGCCTGGTAAGTAAACCATTACTGGAAGCCTTTGCATGAGACTATGTTACTGACAAATCTACCTTGTAGGCCTTTGCACGATAGTATGACCCTGGAAATTCTACCCTGTACTGCAGGCCTTTGCATGAGAGTATGACCCTGTACTGGAGGCCTTTGCATGAGAGTATGACCCTGATTAAACTTTTTTCTGCTAGAGGCCTTTGTATGAAAGTATGATCCTGACAACTTTTGTGGCATTTCTACCCGAGAACGTTATTTCTGAGTAATATTGATAAAGCCTTTGTAGAAAAGTATGACCCTGACAATTCTAACACTAAACCCTAACCCTACGGCCTTTGCATGAGAAAAAAAATGTCTCTTACAAAGGCCTCCATGAAGGCCTTTGCATGAGAAAAAAATATTAAACGTCCCTATATTTGTCTTAGACATGTTTGTATGTGTTTATATGTGTCTTAGATATATTTACACTTCACTATATGTCCTTTTGACAAATTTACATGTGTTTATATATGTCTTAGACATGTTTACATGTACTTATATGTATTTTAGACATGTTTACTCTGCTCTATATGTGTCGTAGACATGTTTGTATGTGTTAAAATGTGTCTTAGATATATTTACACTTCACTATATGAGCTTTTGACAAGTTTACATGTGTTTATATGTGTCTTAGACATATTTACACTTATATATGTGTGCTTTTGAAAAGTTTACATGTGTTTCTATATGTCTTAGAAATGTTTACATGTAATTATATTATTTTAGTCATGTTTACACTTCTCTATATGTGTCTTAGACATCTTTGAATGGGTTTAAATGTGTCTTAGACATATTTACACTTGACTATATGTGTGTAAGACTTCTTTACACTTGTCTATATGTGCTTTAGACAAGTTTACATGTGTTTATTTATGTCTTAAAAATGATAACTTCCTTTATTTTATTTGTTTTAGACATGTTTTCACCTCTCTATATTTGTTTTAGAGATGGTTAACTGTATTTATACGTGTCTTAGACATATTTCCACTTGACTATATGTGTGTTAGGCTTCTTTACACTTGTATATGTGCTTTAGACAAGTTTTCATGTGTTTATGTATTTATTAGACATGTTCACATGTACTTATATGGGTTTTAGACATGTTTACACTTCCCTATATGTGTCTTAGACATGTTTTACTATGTTTATATGTGTCTTAGACATATTTACATTTGATTATATGTGTCTTAGACTTCATAAACGAATGTCTATATTTGCGTTACACAAGTTCATATGTGTTTATATATGTCTAAGACATGTTTACATGTACTTACATTTGTTTGTACATCTTTACACTTCTCTATATGTGTCTAAGATATCTTTGAATGTTGTTATATGTGTCTTAGGCATATTTACACTTGACTATATGTGTCTTAGACTTCTTTACATATGTCTATATTTACTTTAGACAAGTCAACATGTGTTTCTATATATCTTAGACATGTTTAAAAGTACGTATATGGGTTTTAGACATGTTTACACTTCCCTATATGAGTAATAGATATGTATAACTATGTTTATATGTGTCTTTGACATATTTACATTTATCTATATGTGCTTTAGACATGTTTACATGCACTTATTTGTGTTTTAGACATGTTTACACTTCTCTATATGTGTCTTAGACATCTTTGAATGTTGTTATATGTGTCTTAGGCTTATTTACACTTGACTATATGTGTCTTAGAATTCTTTACACTTGTCTATATGTGCTTTAGACAAGTTTACATGTGTTTATATATGTCTTAGACATGTTTACATGTACTTATATGTGGTTTAGACATGTTTATACTTCTCTATATGTGTCTTAGACATATATTCATATGTCTACATATATCCCTATGTGCCCAAAACATACTGACAAAACATATAAACAAAGTGTAAATTATTGAAGGCCTTTGCATGAAAGTATGACCCTGACAAATCTGCCATGTAGGCCTTTGCACGATAGTATGACCCTGGAAAATCTACCATGTACTTCAGGCCTTTGCATGAGAGTATGACCCTGTACTTGAGGCCTTTGCATGACAATATGACCCTGATTAAACTTTTTTCTGCTACAGGCCTTTGTATGAAAGTATGACCCTGACAAATTTTGTGGCATTTCTACCCGAGAACGTTATTTCTGAGTAATATTTATAAAGCCTTTGTAGAAAAGTATGACCCTGACAAATCTACCCTTTCATTGATTTCACTAAGTGTAATATACTGAAGGCCTTTGTACGATAGTGTTGCCCTGTAAAGAAAGAAAGGCCTTTGCATGAGAAAAAAAATTGTCTCTTAGAAAGGCCTCCATGAAGGCCTTTGCATGATAAAAAAAATACTCTCTTACAAAGGCCTCCATGAAGTCCTCTGCATGAGAAAATAAATATTCTCTTACAAAGGCCTCCATGAAAGCCTTTGCATAAGAAAAAAAGTGTCTTTCCACTGATTCTTGGTATGAAAACAAACCAACAAATTTTTTGAAAACCCAAACCTGTGATTAGTTTGGGTTAACTTATTCTAAAGAGAGTTTTTGTTATGCCTTTGGTTGATATATATATATATGTATATATATATAGATATATATATTTATCCTAAAACCATTCCTATTGGTCCATTTCCAAAATAAATGTTAAAATACAACATAATTAACAAAGTATGAAAATTTGAGAGCCCTGCCAAGCAACATAGTGTAGTAAGAGTTGTCGTTCCTGTGTAAGTATATGTATATATGTATTATATATGTGTATGTGTGTTAATATATATGCATGTGTGTTTATGTTGTTTAAATTATATATGTATATATGTTATATGTATGCATATGTATGTGTTTATATATGTTTATGTATATGTGTTTATTTATATGTGCATATGTTTATGTGTATATATATATATATATATATATATATGTCTTGGTAATCTTCTCATGGCCTTTGTATAAGATTATGACCCTATGTATACATGTCTAATTGTGTCTTAGACATGTATATATATGTTTATATGTGTATTAGTAATGTCCTCATATGTCTATATGTGTCTTAGATATGTCTAGATATATTTTTATGTGTCTAAGACATGTCTATATGTGTCAAAGATATGGCCAGTTTGAATTTCTATTGACATTTGCTACGGTAGGTAAGGTCCCCCACCCCAAATAGGTTCCCAAAATGACCCTTAAAGTTTATATCTGTATAGGATATGTCTACATATGTCTATTTATATCTAACACATGTCTACATATGTCTATATGTGTCTTAGACATGTCTACATCAGTCTATAGGTATATCAGGTATGGCTACATATGTTTATATGTGTCTCAGACATGTCTACACATGTCTATATGAGTCTAAGACATGTCAACATATGTCTATATGTGGCTTAGACATGTCTAAATATGTCTATATGTGGCTTAGACATGTCTAAATATGTCTTTTAGTGTTTAAGACATGTCTACATATATGTATATGTGTCTTAGGCGTTGTTACATATGTCTTAATGTATCTTGGCTATGTCTACATATGTCTATATGTGACTTAGATATGTTTACATATGTCAAGGGGTCTTAGACATGTCTGCATATGTCTATATACGTCTTTGACATGTCTACATATGTCTATATTCGTCTTAGACATGCCTACATATGTTTATATGTGTCTTAGAAATATCTAAATATATATGTATGTATGTTAAACATGTCTTTATATATATATGTGTCTTAGACATGTCTACATATATCTATATGTGTCTTAGACATGTCTTCATATGTCTATATGTGTCTTAGACATGGTTACATATGACTATATGTGTATAAGATATGTCTACATATGTCTATATGTGTCTCAGACATGTCTACACGTGTCTATATGAGTCTTAGATATGTCTCTATATGTCTATATGTGTCTGAGACATAGCTACATGTGTTTTTAATGAGACTCAGACATGTCAACATATGTTTATATGTATCTTAAACATGTCTACGTATGTATATGTGTCTTAGACATGTCTACATATATCTATATGTGTCTTAGACATGGTTACATATGACTATATGTGTATAAGATATGTCTACATATGTCTATATGTGTCTTAAAAATGTCAACCAATGTCTATATGTGTCTTAGACATGTCTACATATGGTTATATGTGTCTTAGATATGTCTCTATATGTCTATATGTGTCTGAGACATAGCTACATGTGTTTTTAATGAGACTCAGACATGTCAACATATGTTTATATGTATCTTAGACATGTCTACGTATGTATATGTGTCTAAGACATGTCTGCATATGTCTCTATGTGTCTTTGACATGTCTACATATGTCTCTTTGCGTCTTAGACATACCTACATATGTTTATATGTGTCTTAGAAATATCTATATATATCTATATATATATATCTTATACATGTCTGAATATGTCTATTTCCTTAGACATGTCTACATATATATATATATTTGTCTAAGATATGTCTTCATATGTCTATTTTTGCCTTAGACATGTCTACATATGTTTATATGTATCTTAGACATGTCTACATAATTGTATATGTTTCTTAAATATGTCTACATATGTATATATGTGTCTTAGAAATGTCATTATATGTCTTTTTGTGTCTTAGACATGTCTACATATATCTATATGTGTCTAAGATATGTTTTCATATGTCTATTTGTGCCTTAGATATGTCTTCATATGTCTAAAAGTGTTTTATATATGTATACATATGTTTATATGTGTCTTAGACATGTCTACATGTGTTTTTATGTGTCTTAGACATATCTATATGTGTCTATCTGTTTCTTAAACATGTCTTAACGTGACTGTATGTGTCTAAGACATGTCTATATGTGTCAAAGATATGGCCAGTATGGATTTCTATTGATATATGCTACGGTAGGTAAGGTCCCCCACCCCAAATAGGGTCCCAAAATGATATATATATATATATATATATATATATATATATCAACCAAAGGCATAACAAAAACTCTCTTTAGAATTAGTTAACCCAAACTAATCACAGGTTTGGGTTTTCAAAAAATTTGTTGGTTTGTTTTCATACCAAGAATCAAAAGATCCAACTTTGCTCTCTGTGACATGACTCTTATATAAAAGTGTATTAGTTTTCGACTGGGTTTGAAGGAATTTTTTTTTTTTTTAATATTTGATTAATTTAAACAGAAAACAATAAAATATTAAAACAGAATTCAGAAATGTAAAAAAAAATCTAAAAAAAAATGCAATTCAAGCCTGTTAATGCCGAAAATGTGGATAATTCGTAAAATTAACGTTTTAATTTCGAAATTAAAACGTTAAATTTACGAATTATCTACATTTTTAGCATTAACAGGCTTGTGTTGCTTTTTTTTTTAGATTTTTTTACATTTCTGAATTCTGTTTTAATATTTTATTGTTTTCTGTTTAAATTAATCAAATATTAAAAAAAAATCCTTCAAACCCAGTCGGAAAACTAATACACTTTTGTATAAGAGTCATGTCACAGAGAGCAAAGTTGGATCTTTTGATTCTTGGTATGAAAACAAACCAACAAATTTTTTGAAAACCCAAACCTGTGATTAGTTTGGGTTAACTAATTCTAAAGAGAGTTTTTGTTATGCCTTTGGTTGATATATATATATATATGTATATATATATATATATATATATTTATCCTAAAACCATTCCTATTGGTCCATTTCCAAAATAAATGTTAAAATACAACATAATTAACAAAGTATGAAAATTTGAGAGCCCTGCCAAGCAACATAGTGTAGTAAGAGTTGTCGTTCCTGTGTAAGTATATGTATATATGTATATATATATGTGTATGTGTGTTAATATATATGCATGTGTGTTTATGTGTTTAAATATATAATTATATATGTGTATGTATGTTTATATGTAAGCATATGTATGTGTTTATATATGTTTATGTATATGTGTTTATTTATATGTGCATATGTTTATGTGTATATATATATATATATATATTGTCTTGGTAATCTTCTCATGGCCTTTGTATAAGATTATGACCCTATGTATACATGTCTAATTGTGTCTTAGACATGTATACATATGTTTATATGTGTATTAGTAATGTCCTCATATGTCTATATGTGTCTTAGATATGTCTAGATATATTTTTATGTGTCTAAGACATGTCTATATGTGTCAAAGATATGGCCAGTTTGAATTTCTATTGACATTTGCTACGGTAGGTAAGGTCCCCCACCCCAAATAGGTTCCCAAAATGACCCTTAAAGTCTATATCTGTATAGGATATGTCTACATATGTCTATTTATATCTAACACATGTCTACATATGTCTATATGTGTCTTAGACATGTCTACATCAGTCTATAGGTATATCAGGTATGGCTACATATGTTTATATGTGTCTCAGACATGTCTACACATGTCTATATGAGTCTAAGACATGTCAACATATGTCTATATGTGGCTTAGACATGTCTAAATATGTCTATATGTGGCTTAGACATGTCTAAATATGTCTTTTAGTGTTTAAGACATATGTGTCTTAGGCGTTGTTACATATGTCTTAATGTATCTTGGCTATGTCTACATATGTCTATATGTGACTTAGATATGTTTACATATGTCAAGGGGTCTTAGACATGTCTGCATATGTCTATATACGTCTTTGACATGTCTACATATGTCTATATTCGTCTTAGACATGCCTACATATGTTTATATGTGTCTTAGAAATATCTAAACTTCACTATATGTCCTTTTGACAAATTTACATGTGTTTATATATGTCTTAGACATGTTTACATGTACTTATATGTATTTTAGACATGTTTACTCTGCTCTATATGTGTCGTAGACATGTTTGTATGTGTTAAAATGTGTCTTAGATATATTTACACTTCACTATATGAGCTTTTGACAAGTTTACATGTGTTTATATGTGTCTTAGACATATTTACACTTATATATGTGTGCTTTTGAAAAGTTTACATGTGTCTCTATATGTCTTAGAAATGTTTACATGTAATTATATTATTTTAGTCATGTTTACACTTCTCTATATGTGTCTTAGACATCTTTGAATGGGTTTAAATGTGTCTTAGACATATTTACACTTGACTATATGTGTGTAAGACTTCTTTACACTTGTCTATATGTGCTTTAGACAAGTTTACATGTGTTTATTTATGTCTTAAAATGATAACTTCCTTTATTTTATTTGTTTTAGACATGTTTTCACCTCTCTATATTTGTTTTAGAGATGGTTAACTGTATTTATACGTGTCTTAGACATATTTCCACTTGACTATATGTGTGTTAGGCTTCTTTACACTTGTATATGTGCTTTAGACAAGTTTTCGTGTGTTTATGTTTTTATTAGACATGTTCACATGTAATTATATGGGTTTTAGACATGTTTACACTTCCCTATATGTGTCTTAGACATGTTTTACTATGTTTATATGTGTCTTAGACATATTTACATTTGATTATATGTGTCTTAGACTTCATAAACGAATGTCTATATTTGCGTTACACAAGTTCATATGTGTTTATATATGTCTCAGACATGTTTACATGTACTTACATTTGTTTGTACATCTTTACACTTCTCTATATGTGTCTAAGATATCTTTGAATGTTGTTATATATGTCTTAGGCATATTTACACTTGACTATATGTGTCTTAGACTTCTTTACATATGTCTATATGTACTTTAGACAAGTTAACATGTGTTTCTATATATCTTAGACATGTTTAAAAGTACGTATATGGGTTTTAGACATGTTTACACTTCCCTATATGAGTAATAGATATGTATAACTATGTTTATATGTGTCTTTGACATATTTACATTTATCTATATGTGCTTTAGACATGTTTACATGCACTTATTTGTATTTTAGACATGTTTACACTTCTCTATATGTGTCTTAGACATCTTTGAATGTTGTTATATGTGTCTTAGGCATATTTACACTTGACTATATGTGTCTTAGAATTCTTTACACTTGTCTATATGTGCTTTAGACAAGTTTACATGTGTTTATATATGTCTTAGACATGTTTACATGTACTTATATGTGGTTTAGACATGTTTATACTTCTCTATATGTGTCTTAGACATATATTCATATGTCTACATATATCCCTATGTGCCCAAAACATACTGACAAAACATATAAACAAAGTGTAAATTATTGAAGGCCTTTGCATGAAAGTATGACCCTGACAAATCTGCCATGTAGGCCTTTGCAAGATAGTATGACCCTGGAAAATCTACCATGTACTTCAGGCCTTTGCATGAGAGTATGACCCTGTACTTGAGGCCTTTGCATGACAATATGACCCTGATTAAACTTTTTTCTGCTACAGGCCTTTGTATGAAAGTATGACCCTGACAAATTTTGTGGCATTTCTACCCGAGAACGTTATTTCTGAGTAATATTTATAAAGCCTTTGTAGAAAAGTATGACCCTGACAAATCTACCCTTTCATTGATTTCACTAAGTGTAATATACTGAAGGCCTTTGTACGATAGTGTTGCCCTGTAAAGAAAGAAAGGCCTTTGCATGAGAAAAAAAATTGTCTCTTAGAAAGGCCTCCATGAAGGCCTTTGTATGATAAAAAAAATACTCTCTTACAAAGGCCTCCATGAAGTCCTCTGCATGAGAAAATAAATATTCTCTTACAAAGGCCTCCATGAAGGCCTTTGCATAAGAAAAAAATTGTCTCTTACAAAGGCCTCCATGAAGGCCTTTGCATGAGAAAAAAATCAATCTCCTATAAAGGCCTCCATGAAGGCCTTTGCATGAGAAGAAAATATTCTCTTACAAAGGCCTCCATGAAGGCCTTTGCATGAGAAATAAATTGTCTCTTACAAAGGCCTGGTAAGTAAACCATTGCTGGAAGCCTTTGCATGAGACTATGTTACTGACAAATCTACCTTGTAGGCCTTTGCACGATAGTATGACCCTGGAAAATCTACCCTGTACTGCAGGCCTTTGCATGAGAGAATGACCCTGTACTGGAGGCCTTTGCATGAGAGTATGACCCTGATTAAACTTTTTTCTGCTAGAGGCCTTTGTATGGAAGTATGACCCTGACAAATTTTGTGGCATTTCTACCCGAGAACGTTATTTCTGAGTAATATTATAAAGCCTTTGTAGAAAAGTATGACCCTGACAAGTCTACCCTTTCATTGATTTCACTAAGTGTAATATACTGAAGGCCTTTGTACGATAGTGTTGCCCTGTAAAGAAAGAAAGGCCTTTGCATGAGAAAAAAAATTGTCTCTTAGAAAGGCCTCCATGAAGGCCTTTGCATGATAAAAAAAATACTCTCTTACAAAGGCCTCCATGAAGTCCTCTGCATGAGAAAATAATATTCTCTTACAAAGCCTCCATGAAGCCTTTGCATGAGACTATGTTACTGACAAATCTACCTTGTAGGCCTTTGCACGATAGTATGACCCTGGAAAATCTACCCTGTACTGCAGGCCTTTGCATGAGAGAATGACCCTGTACTGGAGGCCTTTCCTTTGTATGGAAGTATGACCCTGACAAATTTTGTGGCATTTCTACCCGAGAACGTTATTTCTGAGTAATATTTATAAAGCCTTTGTAGAAAAGTATGACCCTGACAAGTCTACCCTTTCATTGATTTCACTAAGTGTAATATACTGAAGGCCTTTGTACGATAGTGTTGCCCTGTAAAGAAAGAAAGGCCTTTGCATGAGAAAAAAAAAAGTCTCTTAGAAAGGCCTCCATGAAGGCCTTTGCATGATAAAAAAAATACTCTCTTACAAAGGCCTCCATGAAGTCCTCTGCATGAGAAAATAAATATTCTCTTACAAAGGCCTCCATGAACTCCTTTGCATGAGAAAAAAATTGTCTCTTACAAAGGCCTCCATGAAGGCCTTTGCATCAGAAAAAAAATCAATCTCCTACAAAAGCCTCCATGAAGGCTTTGCATGAGAAGAATATATTCTCTTACAAAGGCCCCCAAGAAGGCCTTTGCATTAGAAATAATTGTCTCTTACAAAGGCCTGGTAAGTAAACCATTGCTGGAAGCCTTTGCATGAGACTATGTTACTGACAAATCTACCTTGTAGGCCTTTGCACGATAGTATGACCCTGGAAAATCTACCCTGTACTGCAGGCCTTTGCATGAGAGTATGACCCTGTACTGGAGGCCTTTGCATGAGAGTATGACCCTGATTAAACTTTTTCTGATAGAGGCCTTTGTATGGAAGTATGACCCTGACAAATTTTGTGGCATTTCTACCCGAGAACGTTATTTCTGAGTAATATTTATAAAGCCTTTGTAGAAAAGTATGACCCTGTCAATTCTAACACTAAACCCTAACCCTACGGCCTTTGCATGAGAAAAAAAAAGTCTCTTACAAAGGCCTCCATGAAGGCCTTTGCATGAGAAAAAATATTAAACGTCCCTATATTTGTCTTAGACATGTTTGTATGTGTTTATATGTGTCTTAGATATATTTACACTTCACTATATTCCTTTTTTACAAATTTACATGTGTTTATATATGTCTTAGACATGTTTACATGTACTTATATGTATTTTAGACATGTTTACTCTGCTCTATATGTGTCGTAGACATGTTTGTATGTGTTAAAATGTGTCTTAGATATATTTACACTTCACTATATGTGCTTTTGACAAGTTTACATGTGTTTATATGTGTCTTAGACATATTTACACTTATATATGTGTGCTTTTGAAAAGTTTACATGTGTTTCTATATGTCTTAGAAATGTTTACATGTAATTATATTATTTTAGTCATGTTTACACTTCTCTATATGTGTCTTAGACATCTTTGAATGGGTTTAAATGTGTCTTAGATATATTTACACTTGACTATAAGTGTGTAAGACTTCTTTACACTTGTCTATATGTGCTTTAGACAAGTTTACATGTGTTTATTTATGTCTTAAAAATGATAACTTCCTTTATTTTATTTGTTTTAGACATGTTTTCACCTCTCTATATTTGTTTTAGAGATGGTTAACTGTATTTATACGTGTCTTAGACATATTTCCACTTGACTATATGTGTGTTAGGCTTCTTTACACTTGTATATGTGCTTTAGACAAGTTTTCATGTGTTTATGTATTTATAAGACATGTTCACGTGTACTTATATGGGTTTTAGACATGTTTACACTTCCCTATATGTGTCTTAGACATGTTTAACTATGTTTATATGTGTCTTAGACATATTTACATTTGATTATATGTGTCTAAGACTTCATAAACGAATGTCTATATGTGCGTTAGACAAGTTCATATGTGTTTATATATGTCTTAGACATGTTTACATGTTCTTATACTTGTTTGCTACATCTTTACACTTCTCTATATGTGTCTAAGATATCTTTGAATGTTGTTATATGTGTCTTAGGCATATTTACACTTGACTATATGTGTCTTAGACTTCTTTACATATGTCTATATGTACTTTAGACAAGTTAACATGTGTTTATATATATCTTAGACATGTTTAAAAGTACGTATATGGGTTTTAGACATGTTTACACTTCCCTATATGAGTAATAGATATGTATAACTATGTTTATATATGTCTTTGACATATTTACATTTATCTATATGTGCTTTAGACATGTTTACATGCACTTATTTGTGTTTTAGACATGTTTACACTTCTCTATGTGTGTCTTAGACATCTTTGAATGTTGTTATATGTGTCTTAGGCATATTTACACTTGACTATATGTGTCTTAGAATTCTTTACACTTGTCTATATGTGCTTTAGACAAGTTTGCATGTGTTTATATATGTCTTAGACATGTTTACATGTACTTATATGTGGTTTAGACATGTTTATACTTCTCTATATGTGTCTTAGACATATATTCATATGTCTACATTTACCCCTTTGTGCCCAAAACATACTGACAAAACATATAAACAAAGTGTAAATTATTGAAGGCCTTTGCATGAAAGTATGACCCTGACAAATCTACCATGTAGGCCTTTGCACGATAGTATGACCCTGGAAAATCTACCATGTACTTCAGGCCTTTGCCTGAGAGTATGACCCTGTATTTGAGGCCTTTGCATGAGAGTATGACCCTGATTTAACTTTTTTCTGCTAGAGGCCTTTGTATAAAAGTATGACCCTGACAAATTTTGTGGCATTTCTACCCGAGAACGTTATTTCTGAGTAATATTTATAAAGCCTTTGTAGAAAAGTATGACCCTGACAAGTCTACCCTTTCATTGATTTCACTAAGTGTAATATACCCTAGGCCTTTGTACGATAGTGTTGCCCTGTAACGAAAGAAAGGCCTTTGCATGAGAAAAAAAATTGTCTCTTAGAAAGGCCTCCATGAAGGCCTTTGCATGATAAAAAAATACTCTCTTACAAAGGCCTCCATGAAGTCCTCTGCATGAGAAAATAAATATTCTCTTACAAAGGCCTCCATGAAGGCCTTTGCATGAGAAAAAAATCAATCTCCTACAAAGGCCTCCATGAAGGCCTTTGCATGAGAAAAAAATCAATCTCCTACAAAGGCCTCCATGAAGGCCTTTGCATGAGAAGAAAATATTCTCTTACAAAGGCCTCCATGAAGGCCTTTGCATGAGAAATAAATTGTCTCTTACAAAGGCCTGGTAAGTAAACCATTGCTGGAAGCCTTTGCATGAGACTATGTTACTGACAAATCTACCTTGTAGGCCTTTGCACGATAGTATGACCCTGGAAAATCTACCCTGTACTGCAGGCCTTTGCATGAGAGAATGACCATGTACTGGAGGCCTTTGCATGAGAGTATGACCCTGATTAAACTTTTTTCTGATAGAGGCCTTTGTATGGACGTATGACCCTGACAAATTTTGTAGCATTTCTACCCGAGAACGTTATTTCTGAGTAATATTTATAAAGCCTTTGTAGAAAAGTATGACCCTGACAAGTCTACCCTTTCATTGATTTCACTAAGTGTAATATACTGAAGGCCTTTGTACGATAGTGTTGCCCTGTAAAGAAAGAAAGGCCTTTGCATGAGAAAAAAAATTGTCTCTTAGAAAGGCCTCCATGAAGGCCTTTGCATGATAAAAAAAATACTCTCTTACAAAGGCCTCCATGAAGTCCTCTGCATGAGAAAATAAATATTCTCTTACAAAGGCCTCCATGAAGTCCTTTGCATGAGAAAAAAATTGTCTCTTACAAAGCCTCCATGAAGGCCTTTGCATCAGAAAAAAATCAATCTCCTACAAAAGCCTCCATGAAGGCCTTTGCATGAGAAGAATATATTCTGTTACAAAGGCCCCCAAGAAGGCCTTTGCATTAGAAATAAATTGTCTCTTACAAAGGCCTGGTAAGTAAACCATTACTGGAAGCCTTTGCATGAGACTATGTTACTGACAAATCTACCTTGTAGGCCTTTGCACGATAGTATGACCCTGGAAAATCTACCCTGTACTGCAGGCCTTTGCATGAGAGTATGACCCTGTACTGGAGGCCTTTGCATGAGAGTATGACCCTGATTAAACTTTTTTCTGCTAGAGGCCTTTGTATGAAAGTATGATCCTGACAACTTTTGTGGCATTTCTACCCGAGAACGTTATTTCTGAGTAATATCTATAAAGCCTTTGTAGAAAAGTATGACCCTGACAATTCTAACACTAAACCCTAACCCTACGGCCTTTGCATGAGAAAAAAAAGTCTCTTACAAAGGCCTCCATGAAGTCCTTTGCATGAGAAAAAAATATTAAACGTCCCTATATTTGTCTTAGACATGTTTGTATGTGTTTATATGTGTCTTAGATATATTTACACTTCACTATATGTCCTTTTGACAAATTTACATGTGTTTATATATGTCTTAGACATGTTTACATGTACTTATATGTATTTTAGACATGTTTACTCTGCTCTATATGTGTCGTAGACATGTTTGTATGTGTTAAAATGTGTCTTAGATATATTTACACTTCACTATATGTGCTTTTGACAAGTTTACATGTGTTTATATGTGTCTTATACATATTTACACATATATATTGTGTTTTGAAAATTTACATGTGTTTCTATATGTCTTAGAAATGTTTACATGTAATAATATATTTTAGTCATGTTTACACTTCTCTATATGTGTCTTAGACATCTTTGAATGGTTAAATGTGTTTTAGACAATTTACACTTGACTATATGTGTGTAAGACTTCTTTACACTTCTATATGTGCTTTAAATAAGTTTTACATGTGTTTATTTATGTCTTAAAATGATAACTTCCTTTATTTTATTTGTTTTAGACATGTTTTCACTCTATATTTGTTTTAGAGATGGTTAACTGTATTTATACGTGTCTTAAACATATTTACACTTGACTATATGTGTGTTAGGACTTCATAAAGATGTCTATTTTTGCGTTTAGACAAGTTCATATGTGTTTATATATGTCTTAGACATGTTTACATGTACTTATATTTGTTTGTACATCTTTACACTCTCTAATATGTGTCTAAGATATTTTGAATTTTGTTATATGTGTCTTAGCATATTTACACTTGACTATTATGTTCTAGACTTCTTTACATATGTCTATATGTACTTAGACAAGTTAAATGTGTTTCTATATTCTTAGACATGTTTAAAGTACGTATATGGGTTTTAGACATGTTTACACTTCCCTATATGAGTATTAGATATGTTAACTATGTTAATATGTGCTTTGATATATTTACATTATCTATATGTGCTTTAGACATGTTTACATGCACTTATTTGTGTTTCAGACATGTTTACACTTCTCTATATTGATCTTAGAATCTTTGAATGTTGTTAATTATGTACTTAGGCATAATTACACTTAAACTATTGTGTCTTAGTATTCTTTACAATTGTCTATATGTGCTTTAGACAGGTTTACATGAGTTTATGACTTCTTGAGACATGTTTACATGTACTTATATGTGGTTAGACATTTTATTAACTTCTCTATATGTGTCTAGACATATATTCATATGTCACATATATCCCTATGTCCCATAAACATATGACAAAACATATAAACAAGTGTAAATTATTGAAGGCCTTTGCATGAAAGTATGACCCTGACAAATCTGCCATGTAAGGCCTTTGCACGATAGTATGACCCTAGAAAAATTTACCAGTACTTCAGGCCTTTGCATAGAGTATAGAAACCTGTACTTGGCCTTTGCATGACGTATGGGAACCTGAATTAACTTTTATCTGCTAGAAGGCCTTTGTAATGAAAGTATGACCTGACAAATTTGTGGCATTTCTACCCGAGATCGTATTTCTGAGTAATATTATAAAGCCTTTGAGAAAAGTATGACCCTGACAAGTCTACCTTCATTGATTTCACTAAGTGTAATATCTGAAGGCCTTTGTACATATGTGCCCTGTAAAGAAAGAAAGGCCTTTGCATGAGAAAAAAAAATGTCTCTTAGAAAGCCTCCTGAAGGCCTTTGCATGATAAAAAAAAATTACTCCTTACAAGAGGCCTCCATGAAGTCCTCTGCATGAGAAAATAAATATCTCTTACAAAGGCCTCCACGAGGCCTTTGCATAAGAAAAAAAATTGTCTCTTAAAAGCCTATAAGGCCTTTGCAGAAAAAAAAATCAATCTCCTACAAAGCCTCCATGAAGGCCTTTGCATGAGAAGAAAATATTTCTCTTACAAAGGCCTCCATGAAGGCCTTTGCATGAGAAATAATTGTCTCTACAAAGGCTGTAGTAACCTTCGAGCTTTGCATGCTAGTTATGACAAATTACCTTTGCTTTGCCAAGTAGACCCGAATCTACGTACTGCAGCTTGTGAGTTGACCCTGTCGGAGCTTTGCTGAGTATACCTATACTTTTTCGTAGGCTGTTAAAGTACCGACACTTTTGGGTTTCTACGGAACGTTTTGGTATTCTATAAGCCTTGAGAAAAATACCTGCAATCTACACTAAACACCCGCTTTGCATGAAAAAAAAAGTCTTTACAAAGCTAATACCTTATAAAAATTAAAGCAATTTCTTAGAAATGTTTGTATGTATTTATATGTGTCTTAGATATATTTACACTTCACTATATGTCCTTTTGACAAATTTACATGTGTTTATATATGTCTTAGACATGTTTACATGTACTTATATGTATTTTAGACATGTTTACTCTGCTCTATATGTGTCGTAGACATTTTGAATGGGTTTAAAGTGTCTTAGACATATTTACTTGACTATATGTGTGTAGTTTTTTGATAACTTCCTTTATTTTATTTGTTTTAGACATGTTTTCACCTCTCTATATTTGTTTTAGAGATGGTTAACTGTATTTATACGTGTCTTAGACATATTTCCACTTGACTATATGTGTGTTAGGCTTCTTTACACTTTTATATGTGCTTTAGACAAGTTTTCATGTGTTTATGTATTTATTAGACATGTTCACATGTACTTATATGGGTTTTAGACATGTTTACACTTCCCTATATGTGTCTTATTCATGTTTAACTATGTTTATATGTTTCTTAGACATATTTACATTTGATTATATGTGTCTTAGACTTTATAAACGAATGTCTATATGTGCGTTAGACAAGTTAATATGTGTTTATATATGTTTTAGACATGTTTGCATGTATTTATATTTGTTTGCTACATCTTTACACTTCTCTATATGTGTCTAAGATATCTTTGAATGTTGTTATATGTGTCTTAGGCATATTTACACTTGACTATATGTGTCTTAGACTTCTTTACATATGTCTATATGTACTTTAGACAACTTTACGTGTGTTTATATATATCTCAGACATGTTTAAAAGTTCTTATATGGATTTTAGACATGTTTACACTTCCCTATATGAGTAATAGATATGTATAACTATGTTTATATGTGTCTTCGACATATTTACATTTATCTATATGCGCTTTAGACATTGTTACATGCACTTATTTGTGTTTTAGACATGTTTACACTTCTCTATGTGTGTCTTAGACATCTTTGAATGGGTTTATATGTGTCTAAGACATATTTACACTTGACTATATGTGTCTTAGAATTCTTTACACTTGTCTATATGTGCTTAAGACATCTTAACATGTGTTTATATATGTCTTAGACATGTTTACATGTACTTATATGTGGTTTAGACATGATTATACTTCTCTATATGTGTCTTAGACATATATTCATATGTCTACATATATCCATATGTGCCCAAAACATACTGACAAAACATATAAACAAAGTGTAAATTATTGAAGGCCTTCGCATGAAAGTATGACCCTGACAAATATACCTTGTTGGTCTTTGCACGATAGTATGACCCTCGAAATTCTACGCTGTTCTCGAGGCCTTTGTATGAGACTATTACCCTGACAAATTCTGTGACATTTCTACCTGAAAACGTTATTTTTGAGTTATATTTATAAAGCCTTTATAGAACAGTATGACCCTGACATGTCTATCCCTTCATTTATTTCTCTAAGTGTAATATATTGAAGGTCTTTGTACGATAGTATGGCCCTGGTAAGTCAACCCTTACCGGAGGCCTTTGCATGAGAGTATGACCCTGACAAATCTACTTTTCGCCTTAAAAGCTTAAAATGGAAATTTTATGGACATTTAGTTCCAAACACACACACACACACACACAAAGTATGACCCTGTACTGGAGGCCTTTGCATGACAGTATGACCCTGAATAAACTTTTTTCTGCTAGAGGCCTTTGTATGAAAGTATGACCCTGACAACTTTTGTGGCATTTCTACCCGAGAACGTTATTTCTGAGTAATATTTATAAAGCCTTTGTAGAAAAGTATGACCCTGACAATTTTTACTCTAAACCCTAACCCTATGACCCTAACCCCTCAGGCCTTTGTATGAGAAAAAAATTGTCTCTTACAAAGGCCTCCATGAAGGCCTTTGCATGAGAAAACAACATTAAACATCCCTATATTTGTCTTAGACATGTTTGTATATGTTTATATGTGTTTTAGATATATTTACACTTCACTATATGTGCTTTTGACAAGTTTACATGTGTTTATATATGTCTTAGACATGTTTACATGTACTTTTATGTGTCTTAGACATGTTAAATGTTCTTATATGGGTTACACTTTTCTCTGTGTGTTTTTGAAATGTTTACATGTGTTTCTATGTGTCTTAAAAATGTTTACATGTAATTATATTATTTTAGTCATGTTTACACTTCTCTATATGTGTCTTAGAAATGTTTGAATGTGTTTAAATGTGTCTTAGACATATTTACACTTGACTATATGTGTGTAAGACTTCTTTACACTTGTATATATGTGCTTTAGACAAGTTTACATGTGTTTATTTATGTCTGAAAAATGATTACTTGCTTTATTATATTTGTTTTAGACATGCTTTCACCTCTCTTTATTTGTTTTAGAGATGGTTAACTGTATTTATATGTGTCTTAAACATATTTACACTTGACTATATGTTTCTTAGATTTCTTAACACTTGTTTATTTGTGCTTTAGACAAGTTTACATGTATTTATATATGTCTTAAACAGGTTTATATGTACTTATATGTATTTTAGACATGTTTACTCTTCTCTATATGTGTCTTAGACATCTTTTACTGTGTTTATATGTGTCTTAGACATATTTACACTTCATTATATGTTTCTTAGACTTCTTTACAAATATCTGTATGTACTTTAGACAAATTTATATGATATTATGTATGACTTAGACATGTTTACATGTACTTATATGTGTTTTAGATATGTTTATCCTTTTATTTATGACATTTAGACGTCTTTGACTCTGTTTATATGTCTTAGACATATTTTCACTTGACTATATGTTTGTTAGACTTCTTTATACTTGTCTATATGTGATTGAGACAGGTTTAAATGTGTTTATATATGTCTTAAACATGATTGCCTGTATTTTTTGTGTTTTAGACATGTTTTCAACTCTCTATTTGGGTTTTTTGAGATGGTTGACGGTTTATAGTGTTTTAGACATATTTTACCCTTAAGCATTATATGTTTTAGACTTCTTAACACTTGTCTATTTGTTTTTTAGACAAGTTTACATTTATATGATATATCTTCTTTACACTTGACTGTATGTGCTTTAGACAAGTTTAAATGTATATTAATATTCTTTATACATTATTACTTTATTTTATATTTGTTTTAGACATGTTTACACTTCCCTATATGTGTATTAGACATGTTTAACTATGTTTTATATGTGTCTTAGACATATTTCCACTTGACTATATCTGTGTTAGGCTTCTTTACACTTGTATCTGTGCTTTGACAAGTTTTCATGTGTTTTTATGTATTTATTAGACATGTTCACATGTACATATATGGATATTTAGACATGTTTACACTTCTCTATATGTGTCTTAGACATGTTTAACTATGTTTATAGGTGTCTTAGACATATTTACATTTGATTATATGTGTCTTAGACTCATAAACGAATGTCTATATTGCTTAACAAGTTATATTGTTTATATATGTCTTAGAAATGTTTACATGTACTTCATTGTTTGTACATCTATACTTCTCTAT